>JBCEWE010001773.1:0-23439 GCA_039877035.1 Silurus lanzhouensis
CACCTTCCATAAAGCCATGGACCTGCATTGAACCCTGACCCCACTCAAGATCTACAGGAATGTTGACTGTGCCCTAGACCTCCTCAACCAACACACCTGTCCTTCAATCTCTTGTGACTAAATGTGCAAACCCACACAACCACATTTTAAAATCTATTGGAAAGCATCCCAGTGAGAAGAAATTATTTTAACAGCAAAGGGAGATTACCTCTACATTAAATCTTTTGTCTATTTTGTGTAGAAAGTAATTCCACAAGGTTCTATAATTAATATTTTCTGCTTTAATATGTTTCAACCTTTGAGGAGTTTGTTATTTTAACCTTCTGACAAGAATAATTCTATTTCTTCCTTTCTACTACATTTCATTTAGTGCTACAGGTGACCTTCCATCACACAAATCACTTTTGGCTGGGTTTAGACTAGCCCACTTGGGGCCCCACGTAAAACAACATTTAAAATACATTAGCAAATGGTGTGTGGGGGCTGTTGTGTGGGCTGCCATTATTATTCTATTAATGTGCTCAGTTTTTAGGAAGTTCTAAGATTTTAAACCAGGTTTTATAACAAATTATACATTTAGCCACTCAGAAATCTGTAAAAAACAAACAACCCCCCCCAGAATTTATATGCATACCATGGGTGGCAGTGCAACTCCTGAAATGGTGCATACCAGCTGAACCACACAGCCATAACAGATATAGCTCTCACACACAGAGTAATCACTGCGGTCAGTCTGCTGATCCTCCACTTCAGAGAGAGAAAGAAAGCTGTGTAATCAGTGATGGTCCACTGCTAAATTTTTTGCACAGCACTTTTTATGTTTTTGAAACATGCATACTTGCTCACAAATTAATTTTTTTATTGTACATAAAATAAATAACACAAGCAGTTTTCATTTTTAATGGGATTTTATTATTAACCCCTACATAACATCTTGACATTATGGAGGTTGAGTCTAATAGAATATTTAAAACTTAATTGAACTAAAAATTTGATATTTGGTTGTTTTACAGGGCAAATTCCAGCTTTGTCATGTGTCTGGAAATCTAATTTTAAAATGTTTTTTTGTTTTTTTATTGATTACCTTTATGTATTGACATATTGCATACCATCACCAATTTGTATTAACCATGATGAAATGTTTGTGTTATGGCACACAACAAATTATGATTATACGGCTGTAAAGGAAACCTAAATATCTTAGCTCATGACTGTCCAGGACTGATCTCGAGAACACATCACAAGGTGTGTACGGCAGTGGCATTTGGTACCTAGGCGTTCAGTGGGACTTACTCGACTTAATCCACCTCTTAATAACACCACTATCACATCGCAATAGAAACATCAATATTATACAAAAACGCAATATAACAAAGCGTGCATTACAGAGAGATAGAAAGGTATTTCACATATGGGAGTCAATGCCATTTTACCGAAGAAACCAAGTTAAGACAACTCCAAACCTACGCAACTGTGCACCTACATCACCTGGAGCAGCTCAAAATCAATATTTGTCTAATAGCATGACAAAAACATTAAAAAATTGATTAAATACAACATACTCATCAGAGATGCATACTAATAATTTGCACCGCTACTCAAAGGCTGTAAGCCACTGGTACCGCTCGTATTCACTGGACTGGAAGTGAAGAACAAACTCTTTCCCAGGCTGAGACATGCTAGCTAGCTTCAGGGTTGGCTGACCTCTCCTCACGATGTCTAGCTTTTCTTGAAAATGGATTTTTAAGTATCTCCGAGACCAAATCAAATTCTATTCATCTGTAGGCATACAAAAAGTCTTACTCTGATCTATTAATGTGTGCAGCATGCTACATAAATATTTTGCAGTTGAACTTGGCTGTAACAGTTTCCCTCTGACCAACCAATCAGAGGAAGGAAAAATGCTGATGCTATTCTGGGCCAACTAGCTGACCCTGTGAGGCGAATTTGAAATCTGATTGGTTAAAGAACAGAGCCAATTCTTAAGGAGACTATGGTAAAATAAAAAAACGCCAGCTGTATAGACTTTGAAGGCCCTGGGCAGATTAGATTGACATGGCAATGTCCTTAGGCCTAATATATGTTCTAAAAGCAAGGAACAAAAATTTCATTTTAACAAAAAAATGTTCATATACCCCTAGATGTCTCAACAATGTTTGTTTTATGTTTAATGTAAAAAGTGTGCTATAATTCCTCCAAAAGCGTGTAGGCTGATGGTATCGCAAGTTTGCAACCTAGTGATTCAGTGTTGATTTATTTATAATTTTGCATGTTGCCCTGGATAAGGGCATCTGCTTAATGCTGTAAATGTAGATGTATACCTTGTACAGAATATTTTTGTACTACATAGCTAGGATTAACCTAAGTCAAAATACTTACCAGATTTTGTGTGCTATGACAAGATAGCTCTCATGATAAGGCTAAGTAATATATAATAAAATAGTGATCTTGCAGTGGCAATAAATATAGGTAAACAGAGGTAAAAAGAGGACACATTTTCAAGCACCCTTTTTGACCAATAATGTGCCACTCTCTCATGGTGGTGGTATGATCAAGAGATTTCGAGCCAATGATATTTCATGACAAAACTGAGAAATGTTCCCAAGTCTGATAATGGATAAGAAATTTAAGAATACCATCACCAATCATCAGAGCTACATTAAAAAATCAGAAATTGTTTGTATACTGGCCTTCTATAGAACAACCCAAAGACATGATTTTACTTTAATTAAGATTTAAAATAATTTAGTACTTAACTCAATGTTTATAAGCTCAAAGTTTTTGGAAGGCATGAAAGAGTCCAAAAACTTTACTATTGTTAAACATCTAGAGATGCATTGACTCACATAAATTTGTTAATAGAATAATAATAATAATCCCGTCTTGTTTAATAAAATGAATTATTATGTGCCTGCTGTGGTAAAAATAATCTAAAATGTATTCATTTCTAATTTATCTATACAATAAAACCAAAAGTGCATTTCCAAATCCCAAGTAATTATATTGAAAGAAAAAAACAGAAAACAAATGTCAGACCTAGAATGACAGTAAAGCAGTCCATTGTCTGGCACTCGCCACAAAAGTTCCACCCTCCACTGCAAGGTAACGTGTACTGACTGTCTGAGACCTCAGGCGATTAAAAAGTGACACTCTTGAACCAGATGGGATACACACTGAAAACACATATATAGACATAAACAAAGTTAATCATACTGACAAACAGATACATGCCAACATCAATGTCTGATACAGCAATGCCAAAGTCAAACAACTATTTTAGGCCACAAATTCAGCTCATTGTATCTTTTACCCACCAGACGGTGAGGAATTCAACGTCACTTTGCCATCACTGAGACATTTACAACACTTCTTTGTTTTCCTGAGATCTTTATGCAGGACAAAACTGCCAATGTCAATAAAAACTGACCTTAAGCGTATGTTTTAGGATCAAATGGCCAAAGGTCAAATGCTTAACTTTTTTGGGTTTTACAGCTTACCTTTTTAGGAACACGTTCGCAGGACTTGAAGTTAGAATATCATTAAAATACTATATAGACTATACACCAATCATTCACTCACTTACCCACTCACCATGTTTGTCTCAGGGCAAAACTACAGTTATAAACACATTTAAGTTGCAAGAACATAATACTCTATGGAAAGTGGCGGATACAAAATAGTAAAATGTTTTGTTTCGTTTATGAAGTTGATTGATGTTATTTAATGTTTTATATCGGGAAAATACAGCATAACATATGTAAGTGCGAGTATGACATTATTGCTTTTAGGAGATCTGAATAAGTCAGTGAAACATTTGTGGAAAATATAGTTTATATTATATATACATACTGTATGTATATATACAGTTTATATTATAATAATTCAAAACTCTCATTTCATCAGGTGTTATGACTGTCAGAGAAGAAAAACTAAATTGAAAATTTAAAAATGCATGTCAATATATTTGAAATTGTATTTATTTTATTGAATAATAAAGTTAAATTAAATAGTCATTTTCTATCATCCCGCTACAACTGTTCTAAGTATTGCTGTATTTTAAACGTTTTTATATTCCAACTCTTTTACTTTCACATCATTGTAGATTTTGGACCTACAGTATTTACAGACACAATTTAAAGCACTCTAGTGCACACTCAATCTCTGACTCACAATCTGCATTCTTCATGGATTGTCTTTTCTGTGATGGTTTGGAGATGACTTTAATAAGTCCACTTTGGAAAGAGCCGATCTCCTGCCCTCCACTGTGGAACAAACGAAGCAGCAAACGGAAGTGTTTCCTCTTATCTGTATCTGAGATATACAGTGTTTTGGCGCAGGCAAACATCTAAATATATAATTTAAGAAAAGAAAATATCAGCAAAGCAGTATACATTTCCCACACAAAATTTGATGATAAGACAGAAAGGAATCAAAGCAAATAATTTCATTCAAAATCATGTGTGCTGCATTTCAGAGCTTTTATTTTTCAACACCCAATTAGTACCTAAGAGGTAATATCAGAGAAATGCCATCACAGTAAAAAGTAAGCAAAATGGCTATAAAAAGTTTTGAACTAGTTCCTTTTATATTTAATGTTGTAAAGCCAGTTCTATGTCATTATATCTTTGAGCTTGGGTCTGAAGTATTATGTACCCTTCTTTCGGTTTGTTCTTCAAAGCTCAGCTTAAAGTTGTCTGCTTGTGTCCCAGGGGAGCCATCCAGACCCATATACCCCCACACACGTCCATTAGAATCGTCGAGACCTGATGCTTGTGAAAGAATTCATAGCTATGTATTCATGTAAAAAAGCATTCTGTGTCTATAAAGTTGCTCAGTTAAAGATATCTGTTATGATCCACATCTCTTAATAAAGCAATCATGATTAAAAGACATAAATGACTAGATCACAAACCTTTAAGAAGATTCCACCCAGTTCCACAGAGATATACACAAGGAGGAGGACAGAAAAATCTGCATACACAGACACCAAATTGCTAAAAATCCTAAATTATACACTTTCATGCCCTTAACTGATAAAATAACACGTACCTGACATACATGTTTGTCTTTTGTTTATTTTCCTTTATATTGTTCATTACTTACTAAAACCCAATCCTATACAATTACACATAATTTAGTCAAGTAATACAGCAAATAAATAGTTCACGTATAAATAATTACTTGTAATATATAATCTAGAGTGCATAATTAAACCTAAATGCACACACAAACATTTGATGGGATGTAACAGCAAATATTTCTTATACCTATGATGACATTAACTAAAACACAGAACATAGGGTTTTAGGTCCATAATAAAAAAAATACACATAATGAATTTTACATAATGAAATACTAAAATTTGGAGAATTATGTTTTATTGTTAATTGTGTTATATAAGACATTCTTACCGTTTCTCATTTCCATAGGACTTTTGAGCCACTCTAGCATGGAGAATAAGCACTGATTGGTCAGGTCTGTACTGAAGGTACTGTGTCACAGAGTCTCTGCTTATTCTTGGCAATGAAGCAAAATTTTGATTCACCCTAAGGATGGAGACAATTTTTACAGTAAGTTGTGCTGGTCTAAGCATCTTAATAATACTTTCTTAGTCTCGTTATATTTTCACAAAATGGATAATTGTATAAATTCACTGAACAATTGGTGCAAAATAAGACAGAATGATATAATAATGTTTAATGACTTGGCTTTGAAGTGGCATCTGCAGGTCAATAATTGTGATCTCTGATGCACTATTATTCTAAAAGTTACTGGTGCTTAGCATTTAGATGTTGTTATAAAAGGGAGCACTGTTCTGTCACTAATCAGTGACATATAGCTACCATATAGTTATAAAGGTGGATTGCAACAAAGATTCTTCAGTCTTAGTGAGCTACCCTTATATGGAGCCATGTCTATTTGCTCTCTCACAGTTTTTACACAGTTTTATAATTGTGATTTCGATCATTTATTATACTTTTGTTTTTAAATAAGTATAATAATATTGATAACTTACAATATTAATACTGTAGCTAAAGAAAAATGAAAGAACAAACAAAAATCTGCTGCCAACAAGTATAGTATTTCTGATTACTCATTGGTATGCACGAAAAACCAAATATACAGTTTAGTTAATCGCAAGTGAAAGTCAAGCCAAGTGATACTATTGCATGAACCATAATTAAAGCCATTTTACAAAGTCTCACCATTACTGCAAAAAAATAAGTAAGTGGTACTGACAAAGCTAAAGCAGCATTAAGAAACTCTCAGTACTCATTTATCTATGCACCCACAAATTACATGAAATACTGCATATCTCATGATAGCGATCTACTTAAACCTCAGCATGACAGAAAGAGAACATATTTGTGGTAAAATATTAACAATTTCTGCTATATAACAATAATTTGTAAATCGTGTTACTAAAAAAAAAAAAAAAGCACAAAAACTAAAGGCTAAATTTAAATATGAATTTTAACAAAGCTCCTGGACTGATCACTTTAAGAATGAATTCTGGCTTGTTGAGTTCAAATGTAAATACAGTTCCAGGGACCCCCCATAAGGCATTAGGGACCTCCCATGACAAGTAAAGAATTAACTTAGTGGGGTGGCCAAGATAATTTTAGTAAAAAATATACAGCATTTAGCAAATGCCCTTTTTCAAAGCGCCATTCAAGTGCTTTCAAGTGTCTATCAATAAATGCATCAACAATAATAACTTATTTAAAATAGACTCTCATAAATCACTGAGGGAAAGTTGAAAAAAATTACTGTTAACTTTAAGGTACAGTGTAATAAAAGAAGAGGAACATAACCCATTAAAATTAGAAACCTGCTGTAATGATTTTAGCCTGAAACTAACTTAAAATAAAAAAAAAGGTAAATAAAAAAAAGCTGTTATTTTAAGAATAAACTAGACTAGAAAATGCCATAACAAAAGTCAAAAGACAAGAAGCTTTTTTTATTGTAATTCCAACCAAATATAGTTGATGCAGTACACAGTAAAATGAGACATTTCTTTAGAACCCTGGTCTTACATAAAACAACATAAAGCTACAGCACACAGCATAGAGCTATACAAACAGATACACACATTGTCATTGCTATTAAAGATAAGCTCAGCCACTCCATTATGGAAAATATAAAACAAACTAATAATAATAATAATAATAATAATAATAATAATAATAATAATTAATAGTAATAATAAATAGTTTACAGACACAAATCTGTAAATTTTAATAAAGAAAAGAAAGAGAAAGAAAGAAAAAGCACAGTCAAATTCTTTCATGGCATATCACAGCATATTAGACTGGGGTCAGAGTGCAGGGCCTGCTATAATACAGCACACCTGGAACAGTTAAGGGCCTGACTCAAGGGTTAAGGGCCTGGCTCAAGTGCCCAACAGTAACAGCTTGATAAACTGTCAACAGTAATAATACAAATAATAAAATTTTATTTTATCAAACATTTGGTCATGAATGTACTTTAAAGGAAATCATTTGAATGAAATATTTGAAAGAGAGTAAAAATGGTAATAATCTGACTTTGATTATAAGAAGAGAAAAGAGGCACCACATAATGGCATACCAAAGAGAATAACAGAGACAGAATTCCTTCATATTCTCTCATCCCCCAGAAAAGGAATGAATGAATGAATGAATAAATAAATGAATGAATGAATGAATGAATGAATGAATGAAAAACTTGGACAGAGAAAGAGACAAGTATACCTCCTCAGTAATCTGTGTTTTTGTTCCACTTTTACATTTGCATGTTTTCATTATTATGATTGTTTGTTTAAAATAATTTTCTGCTATTAATCAATTTTCTGCATTCACTTACATGAAATACTATGTTACAGATGTTCTGTAAATGGAACGACTTTAAATGTCATGTTTACTTTGTTTTACTACTTTAAATGCCTGATTTGATTTGTTTGTGTATATCTATGGTTGTAACTTTACAGATTTAGACAGACATTTGTAATGTTCATTGGCATTCATGTAACTATTACTGTGAACATTCAGTAGTCGCTTCCGATAGATCTACAGAAAGCATAAAAGATGGTCTTATAATATCTACAGTAACTACATATTAAATTTTTTTCAATACTAGAATACAAACACAGACACAGACAGAGCTGTCCTGGCTCTTAATGATTATTATTTATTTTATTCATTAATCTGTTATTTTTTATGACATATGCAACTACATAAGGAATTTGCCTTTTTGTGGTCACTGACCCCTTTAGCTGATATTAAGTATGTTTTACTTGATTAGGCTTCAGATATTATAATCTTTCCGACACTGTACATCAGATTTTAATAAGGGTATTATTAGAGGTCTGTATCATATTCCAGTGTATGTAATAGATAACTTACCACTTTCTTTATTTTTTACTGAAGTAAATATTCGATTGTTTACATTTCCCTAATAACCGTCAATCGTGTTTATATAAGCGTGTGGTGGTATGTACTGGGTTTTGGGGAATAAGAAGAAGAAGAAGAAGAATTTGAAGAAGGGGAAAAAGTTTGAAAGGGGGTGGGTCCACATAACCTGCGCCACACATTTAATCCCAAACCAGTGTCCTGCAGATTCATTTTATGTCTTTCTCATGGCTGCACTCTGAATACTAGTATAGCTTTCTGAGAAGTTCATTTTAATTGTGATTTCTCTGCTCATTTTGATTTTATTTGAAAAAGAGGAACATTGTCCGATCGATTCCACGGGGGAACGGAGAGAGAGAGAGAAAGAGAGAGAAAGAGAGAGAGAGAGAGAGAGAGAGAGAGAGAGAGAGAGAGAGAGAGAGAGAGAGATTAGTCTACCTGTCCCATCTCGCCGGCTGTGTCTCATTTTCCCCCCGCATTTCGTCAAGGTGAGTGAGAGCTGATGCTTCACCTCTGCACACGAGCGAGGTCTCTACACATTCCTCATTCTGCAGACCTGAAACGAAACAGTTTTAGCTACTTTTTATATAAGGCATATTGCTGTATGAACTAAAATAAACTAATAACTGTACAAGGGAACTTTCGTAAATCAACAAGTTTTGTCAATCGTTTAATCTTTTGACTCGAGTGTAATGCTTGCTGCTATTTTATCAATCTGATCTGTACAAAATATTAAATTCTGCTCAGCTTGAACGCTCACGAGCTCAGGACTCAACACAACAAAAGCTTTTGTCAAAAGCGAAAATCTTTTGACATGAAACGATTTGTCGATGCTGTTGAACATGTTTTATGAAAGAAAATCTTTTGCGTTTATTTTTTTTAAGACTACCAGATTCAAAGACTGGAATGTGTTGACGGGTTTTTTTTCCTTTTAAAGTTGTGAAGAATAATGACCTTATTATATAATGCATTGATTGTCTATTTAAAGCATAATGAAAATCATGCAGAGTATAATATGGACTGCTTCTTCTTAGAGCCTGTTTAAAGCAGTCAGATCCGAAATCAGAAAATATTTAGCCATTTTTTTATATTAATTTGTGTCTAGAATAGCCTATGCTGCACTATATGATATCAGAATATTTATTGTACGCATTTATTTATATATTAAATATTTATTTATTTGTTATTTATTTGTAAGCATGTACAAATAATTGACATAATCGACAAGGTGGCTTAAATGTTTTGCAGTTAATCAACCATAATAAATGAATAAGACTCGTCACTGTTAAATATACACAAATCAAGTCTTGACTTGCCTATTACTAATAATTGGTATTACTACTATTATTAGTCTTTTGTTACATACATATACATATATATATATATATATATATATATATATATATATATATATATATATATATATATATATATATATATATATATATATAATTTTATAAAATGGTTCTGTGGCACCCATTGTTTTCACTAATACTAACTACTACTAGTATAATTTAGTTTTAGAATCAAGAACCATATTGTCTTTGAGGTGCTCAGCTGTATTAGGTGGGCAATGGCTTGCTGGAGACAAAGCCACAGTGTAAATTGCCAACAGTAGCAGAGTCCCACATCTGCTTTCAGTTACCTTCTAACAAGAAGTTGCTGTTCCTTAATCCAGGGCAACTTTGAAGCTGTCAGTCAACCCTAAGTAATAGAAACATAGCACTCAAATTCTCTGGTGAGACCCTCTGTGGTGAGGTCCCCAATTCATTTGCTGGTGCCCAATTTGAGCTGAGCAGAATGTGTGTAATATGAGTGTCTCTCTTGTGAAGATTCCTCAGGGCTTGACGTACACATGGTCATAAATGGAAAAAGAGAGCTTTCACATAGTTCTCAGCAGTGCTTTAAATTGGTTTTAATCTCCGTCACATAAAAAATATATCTTTTAGAGATAACATTCCATTCAATAACACTGAAATGACCATTCAACATGGTCTCTTGATTGCAAGAAAAATATAGCACATTAGCTCATAGTAAAAGTTCTTATAGTAAAAGTAACATAATAGATAGAGAGCTGTAAAGCTAAGAAGTTGTTTAAAACCCGAACTGATATGAGATATGTTGGAATTGTAACTAGTAGGAGTAATTTTGTTCTTTTTCTTAGTAATTCAAATTGTCATAATAACTTCATCTCTCACCTTAAGCCTATCCAATTATAACTTGCAATGTGAATTTGCTCATGCAGTTGAATGTAACATTAACAATAAAAACATTTTTTCTCAAAATGATACTCTTTCCTTTCTATATTATAACTAACCATTTTGAGAAGTTTATGACTATACAAAGTATGAATTGTCTGTAAAAGATCGCAGCCCAGCCATGGAATGCGGTCACTCACCAACTTCTTTCTGACCTTTATTTTGTTCTTGCATGTCTCTCAGTCGCAGTCTTCTTTTTGTATCTCCTAGTGTTTTTTTGCCCTGTTACATTCACCTCTTCACATAATTTTGTTCTTAATCGCAACCATTTTTCTGATCTATCTGCAGTGAGCAGATGGTACATTCATTCAAACCACTATACTGTAAGCTTCTTCATTGCCTGCTGTTGTGACATTGGTGTTGAACTCCTGGCAGTGTGTGTCAATCCCTGTGTACATTTGTTTTAAGAGATAACAACCTGCACCCAGGTGTGTAGTTCTCATGCTTGCACCATGCTTTGCAAATAGTAGCTGACACAAGGACATGAGCTCTATATAGTATAAATATGGACAAAATTTGAATTAACAATTTTGTTTTTATCTTTTGTAAGTTGGAAAAGTTTCCAAGTAAAAAGGAAAAATAATATAAAATAGCACATATCATGAATAAGTATTTTTAGTGTCATAATAATTGTAACAAATTGCTTTCTTAGACATAAGGACAGATGAACTCTATTTTATATTTTAATACATATTATAAAGAAGTGCAAGTATAGGCTGGCTTAAACCATTCCCTTTTGAACAAATATATGTTGTAAATGTATTAAACTGTATCTTAAACTGTGTATTAACTGTATCAACCCAAGCAGGAGCTCATAAAGCTACACTTTTCTCAATGTTTCATTGAGTAGTTTTAGGGTTTCAAGCTTTCTTAAGAAGTCTAACTGAAACAATAATGTAGTGTTAGAACAGAATATATAAATTATTCTAGCAAGGTTTTCCAGAGAAACCAGGAAGTGGTTATAATGATGTACATTCGGGAATGTAAAGGTACAAATTACGTGTGATCATAAAAGCACTTAAATGAGTTTAGATAGATTAAAAAAAAAAAAGACAGGAAAACCTTTCCATGTCTAAGGGAACCTTTGCATTAGATCTTCTTTCCAACTAGTGACATGAGATAATGCTTGTAAACTAAAAGCAGTTTTGACATTAATATATAAAACAATTCCTGAATTGTAACATAATATTTGAAATGTATTCAAATTTGGCTTTAGTTATGTTGATAGCAATAAATACAAAAACATTGTTTAATGAATAAAATCAGTGTGCATGTCTTAATACCTATTCAGGGAAGTTATCTTGACATGAAACACACACACACACACACACACACACACACACACACACACACACACACACAGGGGCTCTTTGTATCAGGAAGACATAATGGAAAAAGGTCTGGTGATGCTGAAATAACCACTGTGGTTCGGTAAAGTCCCAAAGGGAGTGCAAAAGCAAACAGTTGCACAACCTTTTACCTCAGTACACTGTGTATATAGTAGGAAGAACATCTCAAGCCCTAAAGACTAATGCAGAGTGCTTGACTAGTTGTCTGCTAATAAGGATAATAATTACAGATTTGTTTTAGCTTATTTTAGGTTAGGTTAGCTATACAAAAGAATCGTTCTAAACCCTTACACACCATTGTTTAAAGAATGTTTTCACAGACAGTTATAACTCTTCCTGGACTCTCTGAGAAGTACCATGTGTCTCATATTACACAAAGCATGCCTTTTACAACCTTAAATGTGTAGACATTGTTATTATCCTATAAATATCTTTCATTGTGTTTGAACTAACAGCTTGCTAACATGCAAGTAATTTATGAGTTGAATAATTTCTCTGTGTTACCAACATCTGGTTGGAACTTCTACGTGCTGCAGCAGGCAATCTGCTTGTCATTGTGATTTTATGGCAGGACCAAGTTGGACTAAGCAGCTGTTCCTTAAATGTATGCCTTTGTGTTCTGACCTTAAACTCTCACTTTCTTTCTCTTGCCCTCTTACAGACATAAAGAGAGACTGATTACACTGCAAGCCTGAGCATCAAGTGTTGCAGAATGAGACATTTGGTTGTGTGTGTTGGTGCACTGCTGGCTTTAGTGAACATCTTGGAAGCAAGGCCCAGAAAAGGTCATTATAAAAACACCAAGACATTGAAACACCGTGCTATAATTTCTTAAAAATGTATAGATACAATTCTGATATCTGATATTTCTGATAAAAGTAGACTCATATTAAAAATGTTTGAAAAATATTTATTTTCTATGTTGGAACTAGTGTCTAGTTTTTTCTAGTGTGCATTACTTTAATTTACTAAATTGTGAGTGTTTTTTTTTTAAACAGGTAGTTCATTTGTTCATGTTTTACAGGGCCAACACTGTTTACAACTTCTACTGTTTATCAGTAACTTCTACTGATTATTGCTGCCTCATTTAGCACTCAGTCTAAACATTGTTATTTTGTGTGCACAGATGGAAATGAAAAGTGTAAATCTGGCCCAGTTGACCTAGTCTTCATAATTGATGGCTCACGCAGTGTTCGGCCACATGAGTTTGAGACAATGCGCAAGTTTATGATTGACATTATCAATGAAATGGACATCGGCCTTAATGCTGCCCGTGTGGGTGTTGTTCAGTACTCGAGTCAAGTGCAGAATGTCTTTTCCCTGAACCAGTTCAGTACTCAAAAGGATATGGTCAAGGCAATCAAAGAGATCATTCCACTGGCACAGGGTACCATGACAGGCCTGGCTATCCGTTATACCATGAATGTGGCATTCTCTGCTGAAGAGGGTGCTCGACCCAATGTGCCTCATGTGGCGGTGATCGTCACTGATGGACGGCCTCAGGATCGTGTTGCTGAGGTAGCCGCTGCTGCTCGAGAGTCTGCGATCGAGATCTATGCTGTGGGAGTGGCCAGAGCTGACATGACATCCTTGAGAGCCATGGCATCACCACCTTTTGAAGATCATGTCTTCCTAGTGGAGACCTTCGATCTTATTCACCAATTTGGGCTCCAGTTCCAAGACAAGCTTTGCAGTAAATTTACTTTTCTCATCATGTTTCTACCACAGTAGCCATACAGAAAGATTATATATATATATATAACATATATATATACATATATATAAATATATATAAAAATAAAATATATATACATAATATATATAATATAAACATATATACATATACATATATACATATATACATATATACATATATACATATATATATATATATATATATATAAAAATATAAATGAACACCAAGGTCCTGAAATTAGAATACAGTTTTAATTTGAAAAATTTTGAACTAAATGTTTAAGAAAAAAACATTGACAGACACTTCCACTATATGGACTATTTAGGTGATGTGTAATGTAATGGCAATTATTAAACACATTTTTTATAGATGAATATCTGGTTATCATGCAAAGCACACACATACATGCCCTTAATGTCCCTTTTTCTTAACTTTATATTCCAACTTATATATTTTGTCAATATATTTTGTCAACATTGATGCATTTTTTTAAGCAATCAAATTAATTGTTTAAAGCTTTTTTTTTTTTTTGCATCAAAGCAGATAGTAGTTGACTTTAGCCAGCACAGAACCACAATATACTGTAGGTCTTGTGTTAATCTTAGGTAGTGTGAATGTTGATTATTAGTGTACAAGCCTTTTAAGCAAATGTAATAATAATAATAATAATAATAATAATAATAATAATAACATTTTTGCTCATAATCCAAACTGAGTTCAAATGATATCTAAAGAAATTTAATTGATATGATTAAAGCAAGATTTCTTTTTACAGAAATAGATCTTTGTGTTGAGTCTGACCATGGCTGTGATCATATCTGTGAGAGCTCTCCTGGCTCTTATCAGTGCCTCTGCCTGCCAGGTTACACACTCCAAGATGATGGAAAGACTTGCACAGGTGTTTTTAGTATTTTAGTTCAAAGCTGATAGAAACTGTGCTTAAACAAAACAGAAAAATAATGTACTTTCTGTTGTATGCTTACCTTTGATTTTAGCCATTGATTTGTGTGTGGAGGAGAAGCATGACTGCGAACAAATCTGTATCAGTTCTCCTGGGTCTTTCAGCTGTGACTGCAATACAGGATATACACTCAATGAAGATAAGAAGACCTGCAAAAGTTAGTGACAATATACATATACTTACAGAGATTTGTTTTCGCTTCAAAAGCAGTAGTTTAACCAGTAGCAGACACAACTGTGACTAAATATATACAACTCTATGTATGCCTAAATATATTACAGATATGACATTATAATTATTGTTATTATCAGCCATACAAATTAGTCTACAAAAATAGAATTAACACACTTTGAATAACATGATAGTTGATTGAAGGCCAAGATAAACTGCTAAAACAAATGTTAAATCAAGTGTTACTCTGGCTTGGTTAGATTAAAAGCCTTTAGCCACACTGGCCCTTTCTTGATAATTGTCACGGTGTGAGCGAAACAAAAGGCAGAAGCCGGAGTACAGCTCGCTCGGGTTTTAATGGCATGCGTGAGAGAGAGATACACACGCACACACACACGCGCACATACACACACGGCAGTCCTTAGGTTGAGAGAGATAGTCCGAGTAGCGCATTGGGAGAAGTGTAGCTGACCCGAGATGCACAGGGAGGGGAAGCGCAGCCGGTACGGGATTCTGGAGTCCGGATGAAACGGATGGAAGAAGTCCTGTATGAAAACCGGAACGCCAAAACATGCAGTACGGGAAGTCCAACATGAACAATAACGAACAGGGAGTGAATGTGAGTGAGGGGTTTATGTAGGAGTGGAGTGATGAGCTTCAGGTGTGCCTCGTTAAACCTGGAGCTTCAGAGAGAGTGGAGGCATGAGTGATGAGGAGCTCCAGGTGTGCGTGGTTAAACCTGCAGCTCTATGGAGAGTGGAGGCATAGAGAGCCACCAAAGGGGGCGTGGCAGGTGGATCCCTGACATCACCCCCCCCCCTGAGGGGCGGCACCTGACGCCCCAAACCCACAGACGCCCGGAGGGCCAGGGCACTCAGAGGAGGATCCCGGCGACCGTCCAGGGTCGAACGGGACCTGGTCAGAACCGCCGCAGAACCGGAGAAGGCCAGAAAGGACCCGAGGCGGGGCGACAGCCCAGGCGAAGCGCAGGAACCGGACTATGCTCAACCCGAAGGCATGGGATGGAACCATGCTCCCAGCGGAGGTCCGAAACGGCGCGTAGCTCATCGCGGAGGCCAGAATCGGAGCAAAATCACCAGCGAAGATCGGAGCCAGGACGAAGGCCGGATCCAGAGAGACAGCCCCAGCGTCGGATAGGGACCAAGCTGCGCCCGCAGCGGAGTCCCGAGGTTGAGCGACCTCCACAGCAGAGACCCGAGACCGAGTGATGCCCTCAGCGGCGATCAGGGCCGGATAGACGCCCAATGGGGAGGTCTGGATCGAAGCTACGTCCGTAGCGGAGATCGGAGTACGAGTGACGCACCCGGTGGAGCCCGGAATCCGAGTGACGTCCACGGTGGAGTTCAGAGGCGGGACGGAGGAGGAGCCCGGAGGCGAGACGTCGCCGTCGGAGGAGCCCGGAGGCGAGACGTCGCCGTCGTAGGACCCCGGAGGCGAGACGTCGCCGTCGAAGGAGCCCGGAGGCGAGACGTCGCCATCGGAGGAGACCGGAGGCGAGACGTCGCCATCGGAGGAACCCGGAGGCGAGACGTCGCCATCGGAGGAGCCCGGAGGCGAGACGTCGGCATAGGAGGAGCCTGGAGGCGAGACGTCGCCTTTCAGGAAGCCCGGGAGCGAGACGTCGTCAAAGGAGGAGCTCTGGGGCCAGACGTCGCCTTCCAGGAAGCTCGGGAGCGAGACGTCATCAAAGGAGGAGCTCTGGGGCGAGACGTCGCCATCGGAGGAGCTCAGAGGCGTGACGTCGCCATCGGAGGAGCTCAGAGGCGTGACGCCGCCATCGGAGGAGCTCAGAGGCGTGACGTCGTCTTTGGAGGAGCTCAAAGGCGTGACGTGCTGGAGCAGAAAGGGGCTCTCTGAGACTCTGTGGAGCGGAGAGGAGCTCTCGGAGACTCTGTGGAGCGGAGAGGAGCTCTCGGAGACTCTGTGGAGCGGAGAGGAGCTCTCGGAGACTCTGTGGAGCGGAGAGGAGCTCTCGGAGACTCTGTGGAGCGGAGAGCCGAGCTCTGGGCGGAGAGGAGCTCTCGGAGACGCTGTGGAGCGGAGAGGAGCTCTCGGAGACGCTGTGGAGCGGAGAGGAGCTCTCGGAGACGCTGTGGAGCGGAGAGGAGCTCTCGGAGACGCTGTGGAGCGGAGAGGAGCTCTCGGAGACGCTGTGGAGCGGAGAGGAGCTCTCGGAGACGCTGTGGAGCAGAGAGGAGCTCTCGAAGACGCTGTGGAGCAGAGAGGAGCTCTCAGGGATGCTCTGGGGCAGAGAGGAGCTCTCAGGGATGCTCTGGGGCAGAGAGAAGCTCTGTGATGTGGCTTCACCGGGAGAGGAACCCTGTGACGTGGCCTCACTTCCAGAGGAACAGTGAGTCAAGCTGTCGCCTTCTGGGTGGCCGTGAATCGAGCCGTCACCCTCGGGGAGACCGTGAGGCGAGCCGTCGCCTTCGGGGAGACCGTGAGGCGAGCCTTCACCTTCGGGGAGACCGTGAGGTGAGCCGTCGCCTTCGGGGAGACCGTGAGGCGAGCCGTCGCCTTCGGGGAGACCGTGAGGTGAGCCGTCGCCTTCGGGGAGACCGTGAGGTGAGCCGTCGCCTTCGGGGAGACCGTGAGGCGAGCCGTCGCCTTCGGGGAGGCCGTGAGGCGAGCCGTCGTCTTCGGGGAGGCCGTGAGGCGAGCCGTCGCCTTCGGGGAGAACGTGAGGTGGCGGTGCGGCGTCCCTTTCGCGTCCAGGCGGCGGTACGACGTCCTTTTCGTGGCCTTGAGTCTGGGTTGAGTGCTCTGGGAAGCTCCGGGGCGGAACTGGGTTTGCCTGGAGACCTTGGAGCGGAGAGAAGCTCTCGGAGGCTCTTTGGAGCGGAGAGGAGCTCTCGGGTACACGCTGGGGCGGAGAGGAGCTCTCGGAGGCATGCTGGAGCTGAGAGGTGCTCTCAGAGGCATGCTGGGGCGGAGAGAAGCTCTCGGAGGCATGCTGGAGCGAAGAGAAGCTCTCTGAGGCATGCTGGAGCTGAGAGGAGCTCTCGGAGGCATGCTGGAGCTGAGAGGAGCTTTCGGGTACACGCTGGAGCGGAGAGGAGCTCTCGGAGGCATGCTGGAGCTGAGAGGTGCTCTTAGAGGCATGCTGGAGCGGAGCTGGGCTCTCCTGGAGGTCCAGCAGCGGAGAGGAGCTCGCCTGAAGGTCCTGGAGCGGCGAGGAGCTCGCCTGGAGATCCTGGAGTGGAGCCAAGCTCTCTTCAGGATCCTGGAGCGGAAAGGAGCTGTCCCGGAAACTCTGGAGCGGAAAGGTGCTCTCGGGGACACCCTGGAGTGGAGCTGTGCTCTCTTGGAGGTCCTGAAGCGGAGAGGAGCTCTCAAAGACACTCTGTGACAGAGAGGAGCTTTCTGGGGAGGCCTGGAGCAGAGCTGGACTGTCCTGGAGGTCCTGGGGCAGAGCTGCGCTTTCCTGACCAACCTGGAATGGAGCTGAGTTCTTTGTGGAGATCTGGAGCGGGACAGGGCTGTCCCGGAAACCCTGGAGCGGGACTGGGCTGACCTGGAAACCCTGGAGTGGAACAGAGCTGTCCTGGAAACCCTGAGGCGAAGCTGTTCTCCCCTGGAGGTCCTGGAGCGGAGCTGAGCTATCCTGGAGCTCCTGGAGCGGAGCTGAGCTCTCCTGGAGGTCCTGGGGCGGAGCTACGCTCTCCTGGAGGTCCTGGAGCAGGCTGAGAATCTCCTGGAGGCCCTGGGGCGGAGTGGAGCCATCCTGAAGGGCCTCGAGCAGGGCGGAGATCTCCCGGAGGTCCTGGGGTGGAGCAGAGCCCTCTTGGAGGGCCTGGTGCAGGGCCTGGAGCAGGGTGCAAATCCCCCGGAGGTCCTGGGATGGAGCGGCGCTCTCCGGGAAACTCTGGTGCGGAACGGAGCTCTTCGGCGAACACTGGAGCGGAGTCGTGCTTTTAGTAACGGGAGAGAGATGGTGGAGATCTGCGGTGACCATCCCTAGTTCCCGGGTGAGTAGCCGAATAAACCGGGTGCACGAGCCGAATTCGCCACCAGAGGCGCTCCACAACTCACTGGCCAGAGAGAGGGATTCTCCAGACAGCAGAGAAATGTGGAGTGCGATCTTGCCTGCTTCAGTGGGGTAAGAGGATGCATAAAAGTCTATATATTCACCAACGTTCCGTATAAATCCGCCCCACCCAGCCCTGTCGCCGGAGAAGCGAGCCGGGAGATCCATGACGTCATAACAGGGGTGTGGCGCTGCCGAGCATGATCCACGTGAAACGGCAGCGGACTTCCGGGTTTTCCCCGAGGCGGAGCTTGGCTGCCGCTTCATCATGGCAGAGCGAATCCTACCTCCGAGGTTCGGTTCGCGCCGGGACCACGGCAGCAGCCCGATCATTCCCCTTTTTTTTTTTTTTTTTTTTTTTGTAAATTATATCCTTTTCAGGAGGTTCATTATTCTGTCACGGTGTGAGCGAAACAAAAGGCAGAAGCCGGAGTACAGCTCGCTCGGGTTTTAATGGCATGCGTGAGAGAGAGATACACACACGCACACGCACACACACACACACACGCGCACATACACACACGGCAGTCCTTAGGTTGAGAGAGATAGTCCGAGTAGCGCATTGGGAGAAGTGTAGCTGACCCGAGATGCACAGGGAGGGGAAGCGCAGCCGGTACGGGATTCTGGAGTCCGGATGAAACGGATGGAAGAAGTCCTGTATGAAAACCGGAACGCCAAAACATGCAGTACGGGAAGTCCAACATGAACAATAACGAACAGGGAGTGAATGTGAGTGAGGGGTTTATGTAGGAGTGGAGTGATGAGCTTCAGGTGTGCCTCGTTAAACCTGGAGCTTCAGAGAGAGTGGAGGCATGAGTGATGAGGAGCTCCAGGTGTGCGTGGTTAAACCTGCAGCTCTATGGAGAGTGGAGGCATAGAGAGCCACCAAAGGGGGCGTGGCAGGTGGATCCCTGACAATACTAGTGAAAACTGCTAGTTTAAAGGAATAATTTTTTTTTGTTTTTATTTATTTATTTATTTTTTATATACAGTTTAATTGCAGATTTTAATATACCAATATTTCGTATTTTGGTGAAAATGTTTCAGTGATAATTATTTTAAACAAATATTTAAACTCTAAAACTATACACAAAACTATACAGTATATCCAAAATAAACACCAGAAACATAAAAACTGAATGAATATCATTTCATCATAATTGTATCATAAATAAATCAAAATGTTTAACATTTTGCCAGATATGGATTTGTCAAACAAACAAACAAACTTTTAATGTTTTAAATGAAAATGTGTTAATGATGTATTTAGCAATAAGGACATCAATCAGATATAACATCATAATAATGATCCTCTTCCACTTCTCCACTGTTCGATCTTTATGCTGTTTATTACAAAACCTGAAAGTTGTTGTGGGTCAAGAGTGGAAATGCTTTTACTTTTTTATTTTTTTATTTTACTCTATGGCTGGAGTTTCAAATGTTTATTACCTGACAAATGTGCCAAGTGTTTTAAAGATCACTAATCTATCGATCACCAAAGCATCACTAATCTCAGTCATTTAAGATTTCTTCCCAGTCTTTTGCAAAACTGCCAGTTCACCATTATCCTTTCAAGTTTGAATTCTTCCTGGTGGGACAAGTCTAATTCAAGTCAGTTTACAAATTACAGAAAACAGATCCAATCCAATTTTAAGTATTTAAATATTAATATGATAATTAATTTAAAACAGCAAGGGAGTGTATTTTAGATAAATAAAATTGTCCCAACTAGGAATTAGAATAATTGCAGAATAATTGAAAATATTATTTTTGGTGGTTGATGTTTTCAAATACGTTCTACAAATGTTTTATTTGTTACACTTTTACTATTCATCCTTACTATTTTTTTTTATTACTGTTCCAGTGATAGACTACTGTTCATTTGGAAATCAAAGCTGTGAGCATAACTGTGTCAGTGTCCTTAACGGTTTCAACTGTCAATGCAAGGATGGATACACTCTGAATGATGACAAAAGGACCTGCACAAGTTAGTAAAGCTAACAAACCAATTATGCTTTCCTTCTATTAAACAATAGACACATTAACACCACATGAATAAAGAAAGGGGTAGACTAAATAACAGTAACAATAGTCAGAACAGAAATCATAACTAGTTTACTTGCTTTGTGCTACATATGATGTAATAAAAAGGTCATCTCAGCTCTCGACACCTGTCAATGTTCAGGAAATTTGTTTTACAGTGTGACAAACTGTTCATTTACATATTTTCACTGTTTATCATAAATATGGCTTGGTGTTTCTTTTCATTTGTAAAACTTCCTTTCTTTGATATTTGCTTATTTAACATTTTATAGACTTTTACATATTATAGACATGATTCATTAGTGTGCTGTTCTAAAGCCTGAGTATACTTGTTATATTTCTTTTAATACGTATTTCACATATAAAATAGGATTTTGTCATTTGTATTTGATAGGGTTGATAAATATCTCTTCATATTTTATATCAAAATAGTTGTGTTTTGTATTTTTGTAGTTTTAAAATACTGTAAAATACTTAGTAAGAAGTCTACATGATGAATCATAGAAATGTAGCCTCTAAATGGTGCCTTCTCAGTAGTTTGCACAGACTTGTGAGATCAGAACAAAAAAATAAATGCATATAGAAGAAGGTGGTCGAGGTAAGAAATGTGCAGGCTGCCAGTTTAATATTGTTAATTTAATTATTGTTATATGTTGTTGGTAAAATGTTTGATTTCAACTTCCAAATAGGTATTTGGAATCCAATGATTGATATATAAATATTTGATTGTGGAATATTGTACACTAATTGAAGCTGTTTTACTAATTAGACCATAATATTGCATACCATTTGCATGAATGACTGCCTGACACATAATATATTATTATATTTATGATTAACAATCAATAATTATTAGTTAGAAAGTAGTTGCTAAAAATTTAGGTTCTATTAGTTGTCTTTTTATGTATGACTTGTTTGTCATTGATCAGTGTTGCTGATGCAAAGTAGGCCCTTCATTACCAATCACCAAGTAACTAAATTAGGATACAAATATAAGTAATTTGCATACTTTTTTGTCTTTCGGCTGCTCCCGTTAAGGGTCGCCACTATACGTCTTTTAATACTACCCTGTCCTTTACATCTTCTTCTTCTTCTTCTTCTTCTTCTCTTTCGACTGCTCCCATTAGAGGCATGTCTTTACTCCCACATCCATAAACCTCCTCTTTGGTCATTTTCTTTACCTCCTTCCTGGAGGCTCCATCCTCAGCATTCTTCTGTCTACCCATGTCCTCTGCACATGACCAAACCATTTCAATCGCACCTCCACCACCTTGTCTCCAAAATATCATTCATGCATGGTCCATCTAATAAACTCGTTTCTAAACCTGTCCATCCTTGTCACTCCCAATGAAAATATGAGCATCTTCAGCTCTGACACCTCCAGCTCCGCTTCCTGTCTTTTACTCAATGCCACTGTCTCTAAACCGTACAACATAGCAGGTCTTACCACAGTCCTATAAACTTCCTTTCACTTGTGCAGATACCTGTCTATCAAAAAAAACCCTGACACTCCTCTACACCACTTTACCCTGCCTGCACTCTTTTCTTCACTTCTCTAACACACTCTCCATTGTTTTGCACTGTGGACCCAGGTTATTAAATCTATCACCTTCACCACCTGTGTTTACCACTGCAATTTCCACCCTTTTAGCAAAATCTACCACCATCTGCCCTTCCACTTTCCTCTCCTTAAAGCCATACCTACCCATTACCGGCTCATCACCTCTGTTCCCTACACCAACAGGCCATTAAAGTCTACCCAATCACCAATTTCACACCGTCTACCACTTCATCTATCTCACTCCAGAATTTTTCCTTCTCCTCCATCTCACCACCCCTCTTGTGGAAAATAGCACTGATGACATTTAAAATCACCCCTTTACCTCCCAGCTTCATGTTCATCAGAAACTCTATTCTCATTCACTATACTCTTACTGTACTCTTCTATCAGGATTACACCTACAGCATTTCTCTTTCTATCCACACATCCAATGTTCCTGGTCTTACTCCCTTTCCGCTTGGTTTTCTGAACACACAACAAACCTACCTTTCTCCGCTCCGTCATATCAGCTATCTTCTCGCTTTACCAGTCATAGTACCAACATTTAAAATACCAACTCTAAACTTCACTATCCTACACTTCAGCTTTCCCTGCTGTCTCTGTAGACGTCTTCCTCATCTCCTTCTTCTCCTTTGGCCAACAGTAGCCCAATTTCCACTGGTAATCTGTTAGCTAACAATACCTGTGGCGGTTGTTGGTAACCCGTGCCTTAACCGATCCGGGATGAAATTTGGCTTGTGCAAAACTAAAGGCTGGGTAAAGTCATTGCAGACTGTTAAACATTGAACTGTTGTTTACTTTAAACATAACCTTCATCTGGGAGATCACATGGATATGTTGGTGAATATTTTATCTGTTAACTGGTTGCATATGTGAGATTTATTGCATGACTCGGCCATAGAAAAACTGTTTCTATCAAACATTGTTTACAGTGTAATGTGAAGGATAGATCAAATAGGCCA
>JBCEWE010001775.1:0-23433 GCA_039877035.1 Silurus lanzhouensis
ATTATGAAAATTCATTTTTTTGAAATAACTAATATTTTTGTGAGAAATATCATATTTTGGTGAGAAATGTGTTATATATATATCTCATCATAAACATAAAAAATTATCATGGACAAGTGCATGCCTGCTTGTACAAATACGCTTGGTTTGAAAAACCGCTTTCTCTTCGTCCTAGAAGCCTGAGACTTGCGGAATCGCGTTTTCAGCGGTTAGGAAACTCATTCTTGACAGCACGTAGAAGGATTTGCCAAATATGTGATGTTGTTTCGATTTTAATAAATTATGACTTTATTACCCATTTTTATACTCTTTTTGCAGTTTTCTACAATTTTTATGAAATTATGATTATTATTATGAAAATTCAAATTTTTTGAAATAACTAAAATTTTTGTGAGAAATATCATATTTTGGTGAGGAAATGTTGTGTTATATTATATCTCATCATAAACATGTAAAAATTATCATGGGACAGTGCATGCCTGCTTGTACAAATACGCTTGGTTTGAAAAACCGCTTCTCTTCGTCCTAGAAGCCTGAGACTTGCGGAATCGCGTTTTCAGCGGTTAGGAAACTCATTCTTGACAGCACGTAGAAGGATTTGCCAAATATGTGATGTTGTTTCGATTTAATAAATTATGACTTTATTACCCATTTTTATACTCTTTTGCAGTTTTCTACAATTTTATGAATTATGATTATTATTATGAAAATTCATATTTTTGAAATAACTAATATTTTTGTGAGAAATATCATATTTTGGTGAGAAATGTTGTATTATATCATATCTCATCATAAACATGTAAAATATCATGGTAAGTGCATGCCTGCTTGTACAAATACGCTTGGTTTGAAAAACCGCTTTCTCTTCGTCCTAGAAGCCTGAGACTTGCGGAATCGCGTTTTTAACGGTTAGGAAACTCATTCTTGACAGCGCGTAGAAGGATTTGCCAAATATGTGGTGATGTTTCGATTTTAATAAATTATGACTTTATTACCCATTTTTATACTCTTTTTGCAGTTTTCTACAATTTTTATGAAATTATGATTATTATTATGAAAATTCATATTTTTGAAATAACTAATATTTTTGTGAGAAATATCATATTTGGTGAGGAAATATTGTGTTATATTATATCTCATCATAAACATTAAAATTATCATGGACAAGTGCATGCCTGCTTGTACAAATACGCTTGGTTTGAAAACCGCTTTCTCTTCGTCCTAGAAGCCTGAGACTTGCGGAATCGCGTTTTCAGCGGTTAGGAAACTCATTCTTGACAGCACGTAGAAGGATTTGCCAAATATGTGATGTTGTTTCGATTTTAATAAATTATGACTTTATTACCCATTTTTATACTCTTTTTGCAGTTTTCTACAATTTTTATGAAATTATGATTATTATTATGAAAATTCATATTTTTGAAATAACTAATATTTTTGTGAGAAATATCATATTTTGGTGAGGAAATGTTGTTTATATTATATCTCATCATAAACATGTAAAAATATCATGGACAAGTGCATGCCTGCTTGTACAAATACGCTTGGTTTGAAAAACCGCTTTCTCTTCGTCCTAGAAGCCTGAGACTTGCGGAATCGCGTTTTCAGCGGTTAGGAAACTCATTCTTGACAGCACGTAGAAGGATTTGCCAAATATGTGATGTTGTTTCGATTTTAATGAATTATGACTTTATTACCCATTTTATACTCTTTTTGCAGTTTTCTACAATTTTATGAAATTATGATTATTATTATGAAAATCATATTTTTGAAATAACTAATATTTTTGTGAGAAATATCATATTTTGGTGAAGAAATGTTGTATTATATCATATCTCATCATAAACATGTAAAATTATCATGGGTAAGTGCATGCCTGCTTGTACAAATACGCTTGGTTTGAAAAACCGCTTTCTCTTCGTCCTAGAAGCCTGAGACTTGCGGAATCGCGTTTTCAGCGGTTAGGAAACTCATTCTTGACAGCACGTAGAAGGATTTGCCAAATATGTGATGTTGTTTCGATTTTAATAAATTATGACTTTATTACCCATTTTTATACTCTTTTTGCAGTTTTCTACAATTTTATGAAATTATGATTATTATTATGAAATTCATATTTTTGAAATAACTAAATTTTTGTGAGAAATATCATATTTTGGTGAGGAAATTTGTGTTATATTATATCTCATCATAAACATTAAAATTATCATGGACAAGTGCATGCCTGCTTGTACAAATACGCTTGGTTTGAAAAACCGCTTTCTCTTCGTCCTAGAAGCCTGAGACTTGCGGAATCGCGTTTTCAGCGGTTAGGAAACTCATTCTTGACAGCACGTAGAAGGATTTGCCAAATATGTGATGTTGTTTCGATTTTAATAAATTATGACTTTATTACCCATTTTTATACTCTTTTTGCAGTTTTCTACAATTTTATGAAATTATGATTATTATTATGAAATTCATTTTTTGAAATAACTAATATTTTTGTGAGAAATATCATATTTTGGTGAGAAATGTTGTATTATATATATCTCATCATAAACATGTAAAATTATCATGGTAAGTGCATGCCTGCTTGTACAAATACGCTTGGTTTGAAAAACCGCTTTCTCTTCGTCCTAGAAGCCTGAGACTTGCGGAATCGCGTTTTCAGCGGTTAGGAAACTCATTCTTGACAGCACGTAGAAGGATTTGCCAAATATGTGATGTTGTTTCGATTTTAATGAATTATGACTTTATTACCCATTTTTATACTCTTTTTGCAGTTTTCTACAATTTTTATGAAATTATGATTATTATTATGAAAATTCATATTTTTGAAATAACTAATATTTTTGTGAGAAATATCATATTTTGGTGAGAAATGTTGTGTTATATATATCTCATCATAAACATGTAAAATTATCATGGACAAGTGCATGCCTGCTTGTACAAATACGCTTGGTTTGAAAAACCGCTTTCTCTTCGTCCTAGAAGCCTGAGACTTGCGGAATCGCGTTTTCAGCGGTTAGGAAACTCATTCTTGACAGCACGTAGAAGGATTTGCCAAATATGTGATGTTGTTTCGATTTTAATAAATTATGACTTTATTACCCATTTTTATACTCTTTTTGCAGTTTTCTACAATTTTATGAAATTATGATTATTATTATGAAAATTCATATTTTTGAAATAACTAATATTTTTGTGAGAAATATCATATTTTGGTGAGGAAATGTTGTTTATATATATCTCATCATAAACATGTAAAATTATCATGGTAAGTGCATGCCTGCTTGTACAAATACGCTTGGTTTGAAAAACCGCTTTCTCTTCGTCCTAGAAGCCTGAGACTTGCGGAATCGCGTTTTCAGCGGTTAGGAAACTCATTCTTGACAGCACGTAGAAGGATTTGCCAAATATGTGGTGATGTTTCGATTTTAATAATTATGACTTTATTACCCATTTTTATACTCTTTTTGCAGTTTTCTACAATTTTTATGAAATTATGATTATTATTATGAAAATTCAATTTTTGAAATAACTAAATTTTTGTGAGAAATATCATATTTTGGTGAGGAAATATTGTGTTATATTATATCTCATCATAAACATAAAAATTATCATGGACAAGTGCATGCCTGCTTGTACAAATACGCTTGGTTTGAAAAACCGCTTTCTCTTCGTCCTAGAAGCCTGAGACTTGCGGAATCGCGTTTTCAGCGGTTAGGAAACTCATTCTTGACAGCACGTAGAAGGATTTGCCAAATATGTGATGTTGTTTCGATTTTAATAAATTATGACTTTATTACCCATTTTTATACTCTTTTTGCAGTTTTCTACAATTTTTATGAAATTATGATTATTATTATGAAAATTCATATTTTTGAAATAACTTAATATTTTTGTGAGAAATATCATATTTTGGTGAGAAATGTTGTGTTATATTATATCTCATCATAAACATGTAAAATTATCATGGACAAGTGCATGCCTGCTTGTACAAATACGCTTGGTTTGAAAAACCGCTTTCTCTTCGTCCTAGAAGCCTGAGACTTGCGGAATCGCGTTTTCAGCGGTTAGGAAACTCATTCTTGACAGCACGTAGAAGGATTTGCCAAATATGTGATGTTGTTTCGATTTTAATAATTATGACTTTATTACCCATTTTTATACTCTTTTTGCAGTTTTCTACAATTTTATGAAATTATGATTATTATTATGAAAATTCATATTTTTGAAATAACTAATATTTTTGTGAGAAATATCATATTTTGGTGAGGAAATGTTGTGTTATATTATATCTCATCATAAACATGTAAAATTATCATGGACAAGTGCATGCCTGCTTGTACAAATACGCTTGGTTTGAAAAACCGCTTTCTCTTCGTCCTAGAAGCCTGAGACTTGCGGAATCGCGTTTTCAGCGGTTAGGAAACTCATTCTTGACAGCACGTAGAAGGATTTGCCAAATATGTGATGTTGTTTCGATTTTAATAAATTATGACTTATTACCCATTTTTATACTCTTTTTGCAGTTTTCTACAATTTTTATGAAATTATGATTATTATTATGAAAATTCATATTTTTGAAATAACTAATATTTTTGTGAGAAATATCATATTTTGGTGAGGAAATGTTGTGTTATATTATATCTCATCATAAACATGTAAAATTATCATGGACAAGTGCATGCCTGCTTGTACAAATACGCTTGGTTTGAAAAACCGCTTTCTCTTCGTCCTAGAAGCCTGAGACTTGCGGAATCGCGTTTTCAGCGGTTAGGAAACTCATTCTTGACAGCACGTAGAAGGATTTGCCAAATATGTGATGTTGTTTCGATTTTAATAAATTATGACTTTATTACCCATTTTTATACTCTTTTTGCAGTTTTCTACAATTTTATGAAATTATGATTATTATTATGAAAATTCATTTTTTGAAATAACTAATATTTTTGTGAGAAATATCATATTTTGGTGAGAAATGTTGTGTTATATTATATCTCATCATAAACATGTAAAATTATCATGGAAAGTGCATGCCTGCTTGTACAAATACGCTTGGTTTGAAAAACCGCTTTCTCTTCGTCCTAGAAGCCTGAGACTTGCGGAATCGCGTTTTCAGCGGTTAGGAAACTCATTCTTGACAGCACGTAGAAGGATTTGCCAAATATGTGATGTTGTTTCGATTTTAATAAATTATGACTTTATTACCCATTTTTATACTCTTTTTGCAGTTTTCTACAATTTTTATGAAATTATGATTATTATTATGAAAATTCATATTTTTGAAATAACTAATATTTTTGTGAGAAATATCATATTTTGGTGAGGAAATGTTGTGTTATATTATATCTCATCATAAACATGTAAAAATTATCATGGACAAGTGCATGCCTGCTTGTACAAATACGCTTGGTTTGAAAAACCGCTTTCTCTTCGTCCTAGAAGCCTGAGACTTGCGGAATCGCGTTTTCAGCGGTTAGGAAACTCATTCTTGACAGCACGTAGAAGGATTTGCCAAATATGTGATGTTGTTTCGATTTTAATAAATTATGACTTTATTATCCATTTTTATACTCTTTTTGCAGTTTTCTACAATTTTTATGAAATTATGATTATTATTATGAAAATTCATTTTTTTGAAATAACTAATATTTTTGTGAGAAATATCATATTTTGGTGAAGAAATGTTGTATTATATCATATCTCATCATAAACATGTAAAATTATCATGGGTAAGTGCATGCCTGCTTGTACAAATACGCTTGGTTTGAAAAACCGCTTTCTCTTCGTCCTAGAAGCCTGAGACTTGCGGAATCGCGTTTTCAGCGGTTAGGAAACTCATTCTTGACAGCACGTAGAAGGATTTGCCAAATATGTGATGTTGTTTCGATTTTAATGAATTATGACTTTATTACCCATTTTTATACTCTTTTTGCAGTTTTCTACAATTTTTATGAAATTATGATTATTATTATGAAAATTCATATTTTTGAAATAACTAAAATTTTTGTGAGAAATATCATATTTTGGTGAGGAAATATTGTGTTATATTATATCTCATCAAAAACATAAAAAATTATCATGGACAAGTGCATGCCTGCTTGTACAAATACGCTTGGTTTGAAAAACCGCTTTCTCTTCGTCCTAGAAGCCTGAGACTTGCGGAATCGCGTTTTCAGCGGTTAGGAAACTCATTCTTGACAGCACGTAGAAGGATTTGCCAAATATGTGATGTTGTTTCGATTTTAATAAATTATGACTTTATTACCCATTTTTATACTCTTTTTGCAGTTTTCTACAATTTTTATGAAATTATGATTATTATTATGAAAATTCATATTTTTGAAATAACTAATATTTTTGTGAGAAATATCATATTTTGGTGAGGAAATGTTGTGTTATATTATATCTCATCATAAACATGTAAAATTATCATGGACAAGTGCATGCCTGCTTGTACAAATACGCTTGGTTTGAAAAACCGCTTTCTCTTCGTCCTAGAAGCCTGAGACTTGCGGAATCGCGTTTTCAGCGGTTAGGAAACTCATTCTTGACAGCACGTAGAAGGATTTGCCAAATATGTGATGTTGTTTCGATTTTAATAAATTATGACTTTATTACCCATTTTTATACTCTTTTTGCAGTTTTCTACAATTTTTATGAAATTATGATTATTATTATGAAAATTCATATTTTTGAAATAACTAATATTTTTGTGAGAAATATCATATTTTGGTGAGGAAATGTTGTTTATATTATATCTCATCATAAACATGTAAAATTATCATGGACAAGTGCATGCCTGCTTGTACAAATACGCTTGGTTTGAAAAACCGCTTTCTCTTCGTCCTAGAAGCCTGAGACTTGCGGAATCGCGTTTTCAGCGGTTAGGAAACTCATTCTTGACAGCACGTAGAAGGATTTGCCAAATATGTGATGTTGTTTCGATTTTAATAAATTATGACTTTATTACCCATTTTTATACTCTTTTTGCAGTTTTCTACAATTTTATGAAATTATGATTATTATTATGAAAATTCATATTTTTGAAATAACTAATATTTTTGTGAGAAATATCATATTTTGGTGAGGAAATGTTGTGTTATATTATATCTCATCATAAACATGTAAAATTATCATGGACAAGTGCATGCCTGCTTGTACAAATACGCTTGGTTTGAAAAACCGCTTTCTCTTCGTCCTAGAAGCCTGAGACTTGCGGAATCGCGTTTTCAGCGGTTAGGAAACTCATTCTTGACAGCACGTAGAAGGATTTGCCAAATATGTGTGATGTTTCGATTTTAATAAATTATGACTTTATTACCCATTTTTATACTCTTTTTGCAGTTTTCTACAATTTTTATGAAATTATGATTATTATTATGAAAATTCATATTTTTGAAATAACTAAATTTTTGTGAGAAATATCATATTTTGGTGAGGAAATTTGTGTTATATTATATCTCATCATAAACATAAAAATTATCATGGACAAGTGCATGCCTGCTTGTACAAATACGCTTGGTTTGAAAAACCGCTTTCTCTTCGTCCTAGAAGCCTGAGACTTGCGGAATCGCGTTTTCAGCGGTTAGGAAACTCATTCTTGACAGCACGTAGAAGGATTTGCCAAATATGTGATGTTGTTTCGATTTTAATAAATTATGACTTTATTACCCATTTTTATACTCTTTTTGCAGTTTTCTACAATTTTTATGAAATTATGATTATTATTATGAAAATTCATATTTTTGAAATAACTAATATTTTTGTGAGAAATATCATATTTTGGTGAGGAAATGTTGTGTTATATTATATCTCATCATAAACATGTAAAAATATCATGGACAAGTGCATGCCTGCTTGTACAAATACGCTTGGTTTGAAAAACCGCTTTCTCTTCGTCCTAGAAGCCTGAGACTTGCGGAATCGCGTTTTCAGCGGTTAGGAAACTCATTCTTGACAGCACGTAGAAGGATTTGCCAAATATGTGATGTTGTTTCGATTTTAATAATTATGACTTTATTACCCATTTTTATACTCTTTTTGCAGTTTTCTACAATTTTATGAAATTATGATTATTATTATGAAAATTCATTTTTTGAAATAACTAATATTTTTGTGAGAAATATCATATTTTGGTGAAGAAATGTTGTATTATATCATATCTCATCATAAACATGTAAAATTATCATGGGTAAGTGCATGCCTGCTTGTACAAATACGCTTGGTTTGAAAAACCGCTTTCTCTTCGTCCTAGAAGCCTGAGACTTGCGGAATCGCGTTTTCAGCGGTTAGGAAACTCATTCTTGACAGCACGTAGAAGGATTTGCCAAATATGTGATGTTGTTTCGATTTTAATAAATTATGACTTTATTACCCATTTTTATACTCTTTTTGCAGTTTTCTACAATTTTTATGAAATTATGATTATTATTATGAAAATTCAATTTTTGAAATAACTAAATTTTTGTGAGAAATATCATATTTTGGTGAGGAAATATTGTGTTATATTATATCTCATCATAAACATAAAAATTATCATGGACAAGTGCATGCCTGCTTGTACAAATACGCTTGGTTTGAAAAACCGCTTTCTCTTCGTCCTAGAAGCCTGAGACTTGCGGAATCGCGTTTTCAGCGGTTAGGAAACTCATTCTTGACAGCACGTAGAAGGATTTGCCAAATATGTGATGTTGTTTCGATTTTAATAAATTATGACTTTATTACCCATTTTTATACTCTTTTTGCAGTTTTCTACAATTTTTATGAAATTATGATTATTATTATGAAAATTCATATTTTTGAAATAACTAATATTTTTGTGAGAAATATCATATTTTGGTGAGGAAATGTTGTGTTATATTATATCTCATCATAAACATGTAAAATTATCATGGACAAGTGCATGCCTGCTTGTACAAATACGCTTGGTTTGAAAAACCGCTTTCTCTTCGTCCTAGAAGCCTGAGACTTGCGGAATCGCGTTTTCAGCGGTTAGGAAACTCATTCTTGACAGCACGTAGAAGGATTTGCCAAATATGTGATGTTGTTTCGATTTTAATAATTATGACTTTATTACCCATTTTTATACTCTTTTTGCAGTTTTCTACAATTTTATGAAATTATGATTATTATTATGAAAATTCATATTTTTGAAATAACTAAATTTTTGTGAGAAATATCATATTTTGGTGAGGAAATGTTGTGTTATATTATATCTCATCATAAACATGTAAAATTATCATGGACAAGTGCATGCCTGCTTGTACAAATACGCTTGGTTTGAAAAACCGCTTTCTCTTCGTCCTAGAAGCCTGAGACTTGCGGAATCGCGTTTTCAGCGGTTAGGAAACTCATTCTTGACAGCACGTAGAAGGATTTGCCAAATATGTGATGTTGTTTCGATTTTAATAAATTATGACTTTATTACCCATTTTTATACTCTTTTTGCAGTTTTCTACAATTTTTATGAAATTATGATTATTATTATGAAAATTCATATTTTTGAAATAACTAATATTTTTGTGAGAAATATCATATTTTGGTGAGGAAATGTTGTGTTATATTATATCTCATCATAAACATGTAAAATTATCATGGACAAGTGCATGCCTGCTTGTACAAATACGCTTGGTTTGAAAAACCGCTTTCTCTTCGTCCTAGAAGCCTGAGACTTGCGGAATCGCGTTTTCAGCGGTTAGGAAACTCATTCTTGACAGCACGTAGAAGGATTTGCCAAATATGTGATGTTGTTTCGATTTTAATAAATTATGACTTTATTACCCATTTTTATACTCTTTTTGCAGTTTTCTACAATTTTTATGAAATTATGATTATTATTATGAAAATTCATATTTTTGAAATAACTAATATTTTTGTGAGAAATATCATATTTTGGTGAGAAATGTTGTGTTATATTATATCTCATCATAAACATGTAAAAATTATCATGGACAAGTGCATGCCTGCTTGTACAAATACGCTTGGTTTGAAAAACCGCTTTCTCTTCGTCCTAGAAGCCTGAGACTTGCGGAATCGCGTTTTCAGCGGTTAGGAAACTCATTCTTGACAGCACGTAGAAGGATTTGCCAAATATGTGATGTTGTTTCGATTTTAATAAATTATGACTTTATTACCCATTTTTATACTCTTTTTGCAGTTTTCTACAATTTTATGAAATTATGATTATTATTATGAAAATTCATATTTTTGAAATAACTAATATTTTTGTGAGAAATATCATATTTTGGTGAGGAAATGTTGTGTTATATTATATCTCATCATAAACATGTAAAATTATCATGGACAAGTGCATGCCTGCTTGTACAAATACGCTTGGTTTGAAAAACCGCTTTCTCTTCGTCCTAGAAGCCTGAGACTTGCGGAATCGCGTTTTCAGCGGTTAGGAAACTCATTCTTGACAGCACGTAGAAGGATTTGCCAAATATGTGATGTTGTTTCGATTTTAATAAATTATGACTTTATTACCCATTTTTATACTCTTTTTGCAGTTTTCTACAATTTTTATGAAATTATGATTATTATTATGAAAATTCATATTTTTGAAATAACTAATATTTTTGTGAGAAATATCATATTTTGGTGAGGAAATGTTGTGTTATATTATATCTCATCATAAACATTAAAATTATCATGGACAAGTGCATGCCTGCTTGTACAAATACGCTTGGTTTGAAAAACCGCTTTCTCTTCGTCCTAGAAGCCTGAGACTTGCGGAATCGCGTTTTCAGCGGTTAGGAAACTCATTCTTGACAGCACGTAGAAGGATTTGCCAAATATGTGATGTTGTTTCGATTTTAATAAATTATGACTTTATTACCCATTTTTATACTCTTTTTGCAGTTTTCTACAATTTTATGAAATTATGATTATTATTATGAAAATTCATATTTTTGAAATAACTAATATTTTTGTGAGAAATATCATATTTTGGTGAGGAAATGTTGTGTTATATTATATCTCATCATAAACATGTAAAATTATCATGGACAAGTGCATGCCTGCTTGTACAAATACGCTTGGTTTGAAAAACCGCTTTCTCTTCGTCCTAGAAGCCTGAGACTTGCGGAATCGCGTTTTCAGCGGTTAGGAAACTCATTCTTGACAGCACGTAGAAGGATTTGCCAAATATGTGATGTTGTTTCGATTTTAATAAATTATGACTTTATTACCCATTTTTATACTCTTTTTGCAGTTTTCTACAATTTTTATGAAATTATGATTATTATTATGAAAATTCATTTTTTGAAATAACTAATATTTTTGTGAGAAATATCATATTTTGGTGAGAAATGTTGTGTTATATTATATCTCATCATAAACATGTAAAATTATCATGGACAAGTGCATGCCTGCTTGTACAAATACGCTTGGTTTGAAAAACCGCTTTCTCTTCGTCCTAGAAGCCTGAGACTTGCGGAATCGCGTTTTCAGCGGTTAGGAAACTCATTCTTGACAGCACGTAGAAGGATTTGCCAAATATGTGATGTTGTTTCGATTTTAATAAATTATGACTTTATTACCCATTTTTATACTCTTTTTGCAGTTTTCTACAATTTTTATGAAATTATGATTATTATTATGAAAATTCATATTTTTGAAATAACTTAATATTTTTGTGAGAAATATCATATTTTGGTGAGGAAATTTGTGTTATATTATATCTCATCATAAACATAAAAATTATCATGGACAAGTGCATGCCTGCTTGTACAAATACGCTTGGTTTGAAAAACCGCTTTCTCTTCGTCCTAGAAGCCTGAGACTTGCGGAATCGCGTTTTCAGCGGTTAGGAAACTCATTCTTGACAGCACGTAGAAGGATTTGCCAAATATGTGATGTTGTTTCGATTTTAATAAATTATGACTTTATTACCCATTTTATACTCTTTTTGCAGTTTTCTACAATTTTATGAAATTATGATTATTATTATGAAAATTCATTTTTTGAAATAACTAATATTTTTGTGAGAAATATCATATTTTGGTGAGAAATGTTGTATTATATCATATCTCATCATAAACATGTAAAATTATCATGGGTAAGTGCATGCCTGCTTGTACAAATACGCTTGGTTTGAAAAACCGCTTTCTCTTCGTCCTAGAAGCCTGAGACTTGCGGAATCGCGTTTTCAGCGGTTAGGAAACTCATTCTTGACAGCACGTAGAAGGATTTGCCAAATATGTGGTGATGTTTCGATTTAAATAAATTATGACTTTATTACCCATTTTTATACTCTTTTTGCAGTTTTCTACAATTTTTATGAAATTATGATTATTATTATGAAAATTCAATTTTTGAAATAACTAAATTTTTGTGAGAAATATCATATTTTGGTGAGGAAATATTGTGTTATATTATATCTCATCATAAACATAAAAAATTATCATGGACAAGTGCATGCCTGCTTGTACAAATACGCTTGGTTTGAAAAACCGCTTTCTCTTCGTCCTAGAAGCCTGAGACTTGCGGAATCGCGTTTTCAGCGGTTAGGAAACTCATTCTTGACAGCACGTAGAAGGATTTGCCAAATATGTGATGTTGTTTCGATTTTAATAAATTATGACTTTATTACCCATTTTTATACTCTTTTTGCAGTTTTCTACAATTTTTATGAAATTATGATTATTATTATGAAAATTCATTTTTTGAAATAACTAATATTTTTGTGAGAAATATCATATTTTGGTGAAGAAATGTTGTATTATATCATATCTCATCATAAACATGTAAAATTATCATGGGTAAGTGCATGCCTGCTTGTACAAATACGCTTGGTTTGAAAAACCGCTTTCTCTTCGTCCTAGAAGCCTGAGACTTGCGGAATCGCGTTTTCAGCGGTTAGGAAACTCATTCTTGACAGCACGTAGAAGGATTTGCCAAATATGTGATGTTGTTTCGATTTTAATAATTATGACTTTATTACCCATTTTATACTCTTTTTGCAGTTTTCTACAATTTTTATGAAATTATGATTATTATTATGAAAATTACAATTTTTGAAATAACTAAAATTTTTGTGAGAAATATCATATTTTGGTGAGGAAATATTGTGTTATATTATATCTCATCATAAACATAAAAAATTATCATGGACAAGTGCATGCCTGCTTGTACAAATACGCTTGGTTTGAAAAACCGCTTTCTCTTCGTCCTAGAAGCCTGAGACTTGCGGAATCGCGTTTTCAGCGGTTAGGAAACTCATTCTTGACAGCACGTAGAAGGATTTGCCAAATATGTGATGTTGTTTCGATTTTAATAAATTATGACTTTATTACCCATTTTTATACTCTTTTTGCAGTTTTCTACAATTTTTATGAAATTATGATTATTATTATGAAAATTCATATTTTTGAAATAACTTTAATATTTTTGTGAGAAATATCATATTTTGGTGAGGAAATATTGTGTTATATTATATCTCATCATAAACATAAAAAATTATCATGGACAAGTGCATGCCTGCTTGTACAAATACGCTTGGTTTGAAAAACCGCTTTCTCTTCGTCCTAGAAGCCTGAGACTTGCGGAATCGCGTTTTCAGCGGTTAGGAAACTCATTCTTGACAGCACGTAGAAGGATTTGCCAAATATGTGATGTTGTTTCGATTTTAATAAATTATGACTTTATTACCCATTTTTATACTCTTTTTGCAGTTTTCTACAATTTTTATGAAATTATGATTATTATTATGAAAATTCATATTTTTGAAATAACTAATATTTTTGTGAGAAATATCATATTTTGGTGAGAAATGTTGTTTATATCATATCTCATCATAAACATGTAAAATTATCATGGTAAGTGCATGCCTGCTTGTACAAATACGCTTGGTTTGAAAAACCGCTTTCTCTTCGTCCTAGAAGCCTGAGACTTGCGGAATCGCGTTTTCAGCGGTTAGGAAACTCATTCTTGACAGCACGTAGAAGGATTTGCCAAATATGTGATGTTGTTTCGATTTTAATAAATTATGACTTTATTACCCATTTTTATACTCTTTTTGCAGTTTTCTACAATTTTTATGAAATTATGATTATTATTATGAAAATTCATATTTTTGAAATAACTAATATTTTTGTGAGAAATATCATATTTTGGTGAGGAAATGTTGTGTTATATTATATCTCATCATAAACATGTAAAATTATCATGGACAAGTGCATGCCTGCTTGTACAAATACGCTTGGTTTGAAAAACCGCTTTCTCTTCGTCCTAGAAGCCTGAGACTTGCGGAATCGCGTTTTCAGCGGTTAGGAAACTCATTCTTGACAGCACGTAGAAGGATTTGCCAAATATGTGATGTTGTTTCGATTTTAATAAATTATGACTTTATTACCCATTTTTATACTCTTTTTGCAGTTTTCTACAATTTTTATGAAATTATGATTATTATTATGAAAATTCATATTTTTGAAATAACTTAATATTTTTGTGAGAAATATCATATTTTGGTGAGGAAATGTTGTGTTATATTATATCTCATCATAAACATGTAAAAATTATCATGGACAAGTGCATGCCTGCTTGTACAAATACGCTTGGTTTGAAAAACCGCTTTCTCTTCGTCCTAGAAGCCTGAGACTTGCGGAATCGCGTTTTCAGCGGTTAGGAAACTCATTCTTGACAGCACGTAGAAGGATTTGCCAAATATGTGATGTTGTTTCGATTTTAATAAATTATGACTTTATTACCCATTTTTATACTCTTTTTGCAGTTTTCTACAATTTTATGAAATTATGATTATTATTATGAAAATTCATATTTTTGAAATAACTAATATTTTTGTGAGAAATATCATATTTTGGTGAGAAATGTTGTGTTATATTATATCTCATCATAAACATGTAAAATTATCATGGACAAGTGCATGCCTGCTTGTACAAATACGCTTGGTTTGAAAAACCGCTTTCTCTTCGTCCTAGAAGCCTGAGACTTGCGGAATCGCGTTTTCAGCGGTTAGGAAACTCATTCTTGACAGCACGTAGAAGGATTTGCCAAATATGTGATGTTGTTTCGATTTTAATAAATTATGACTTTATTACCCATTTTTATACTCTTTTTGCAGTTTTCTACAATTTTTATGAAATTATGATTATTATTATGAAAATTCATATTTTTGAAATAACTAATATTTTTGTGAGAAATATCATATTTTGGTGAGGAAATGTTGTGTTATATTATATCTCATCATAAACATGTAAAATTATCATGGACAAGTGCATGCCTGCTTGTACAAATACGCTTGGTTTGAAAAACCGCTTTCTCTTCGTCCTAGAAGCCTGAGACTTGCGGAATCGCGTTTTCAGCGGTTAGGAAACTCATTCTTGACAGCACGTAGAAGGATTTGCCAAATATGTGATGTTGTTTCGATTTTAATAATTATGACTTTATTACCCATTTTTATACTCTTTTTGCAGTTTTCTACAATTTTATGAAATTATGATTATTATTATGAAAATTCATTTTTTGAAATAACTAATATTTTTGTGAGAAATATCATATTTTGGTGAGGAAATGTTGTGTTATATTATATCTCATCATAAACATGTAAAATTATCATGGACAAGTGCATGCCTGCTTGTACAAATACGCTTGGTTTGAAAAACCGCTTTCTCTTCGTCCTAGAAGCCTGAGACTTGCGGAATCGCGTTTTCAGCGGTTAGGAAACTCATTCTTGACAGCACGTAGAAGGATTTGCCAAATATGTGATGTTGTTTCGATTTTAATAAATTATGACTTTATTACCCATTTTATACTCTTTTTGCAGTTTTCTACAATTTTATGAAATTATGATTATTATTATGAAAATTCATTTTTGAAATAACTAATATTTTTGTGAGAAATATCATATTTTGGTGAGGAAATGTTGTTTATATTATATCTCATCATAAACATGTAAAATTATCATGGACAAGTGCATGCCTGCTTGTACAAATACGCTTGGTTTGAAAAACCGCTTTCTCTTCGTCCTAGAAGCCTGAGACTTGCGGAATCGCGTTTTCAGCGGTTAGGAAACTCATTCTTGACAGCACGTAGAAGGATTTGCCAAATATGTGATGTTGTTTCGATTTTAATAAATTATGACTTTATTACCCATTTTTATACTCTTTTTGCAGTTTTCTACAATTTTTATGAAATTATGATTATTATTATGAAAATTCATATTTTTGAAATAACTAATATTTTTGTGAGAAATATCATATTTTGGTGAGGAAATGTTGTGTTATATTATATCTCATCATAAACATGTAAAAATTATCATGGACAAGTGCATGCCTGCTTGTACAAATACGCTTGGTTTGAAAAACCGCTTTCTCTTCGTCCTAGAAGCCTGAGACTTGCGGAATCGCGTTTTCAGCGGTTAGGAAACTCATTCTTGACAGCACGTAGAAGGATTTGCCAAATATGTGATGTTGTTTCGATTTTAATAAATTATGACTTTATTACCCATTTTTATACTCTTTTTGCAGTTTTCTACAATTTTATGAAATTATGATTATTATTATGAAAATTCATTTTTTGAAATAACTAATATTTTTGTGAGAAATATCATATTTTGGTGAGAAATGTTGTATTATATCATATCTCATCATAAACATGTAAAATTATCATGGTAAGTGCATGCCTGCTTGTACAAATACGCTTGGTTTGAAAAACCGCTTTCTCTTCGTCCTAGAAGCCTGAGACTTGCGGAATCGCGTTTTCAGCGGTTAGGAAACTCATTCTTGACAGCACGTAGAAGGATTTGCCAAATATGTGATGTTGTTTCGATTTTAATAATTATGACTTTATTACCCATTTTATACTCTTTTTGCAGTTTTCTACAATTTTATGAAATTATGATTATTATTATGAAAATTCATATTTTTGAAATAACTAAATTTTTGTGAGAAATATCATATTTTGGTGAGAAATATTGTGTTATATTATATCTCATCATAAACATAAAAATTATCATGGACAAGTGCATGCCTGCTTGTACAAATACGCTTGGTTTGAAAAACCGCTTTCTCTTCGTCCTAGAAGCCTGAGACTTGCGGAATCGCGTTTTCAGCGGTTAGGAAACTCATTCTTGACAGCACGTAGAAGGATTTGCCAAATATGTGATGTTGTTTCGATTTTAATAAATTATGACTTTATTACCCATTTTTATACTCTTTTTGCAGTTTTCTACAATTTTATGAAATTATGATTATTATTATGAAAATTCATATTTTTGAAATAACTAATATTTTTGTGAGAAATATCATATTTTGGTGAGGAAATGTTGTGTTATATTATATCTCATCATAAACATGTAAAATTATCATGGACAAGTGCATGCCTGCTTGTACAAATACGCTTGGTTTGAAAAACCGCTTTCTCTTCGTCCTAGAAGCCTGAGACTTGCGGAATCGCGTTTTCAGCGGTTAGGAAACTCATTCTTGACAGCACGTAGAAGGATTTGCCAAATATGTGATGTTGTTTCGATTTTAATAAATTATGACTTTATTACCCATTTTATACTCTTTTTGCAGTTTTCTACAATTTTATGAAATTATGATTATTATTATGAAAATTCATTTTTTGAAATAACTAATATTTTTGTGAGAAATATCATATTTTGGTGAAGAAATGTTGTATTATATATATCTCATCATAAACATGTAAAATTATCATGGTAAGTGCATGCCTGCTTGTACAAATACGCTTGGTTTGAAAAACCGCTTTCTCTTCGTCCTAGAAGCCTGAGACTTGCGGAATCGCGTTTTCAGCGGTTAGGAAACTCATTCTTGACAGCACGTAGAAGGATTTGCCAAATATGTGATGTTGTTTCGATTTTAATAAATTATGACTTTATTACCCATTTTTATACTCTTTTTGCAGTTTTCTACAATTTTTATGAAATTATGATTATTATTATGAAAATTCAATTTTTGAAATAACTAAATTTTTGTGAGAAATATCATATTTTGGTGAGGAAATATTGTGTTATATTATATCTCATCATAAACATAAAAATTATCATGGACAAGTGCATGCCTGCTTGTACAAATACGCTTGGTTTGAAAAACCGCTTTCTCTTCGTCCTAGAAGCCTGAGACTTGCGGAATCGCGTTTTCAGCGGTTAGGAAACTCATTCTTGACAGCACGTAGAAGGATTTGCCAAATATGTGATGTTGTTTCGATTTTAATAAATTATGACTTTATTACCCATTTTATACTCTTTTTGCAGTTTTCTACAATTTTTATGAAATTATGATTATTATTATGAAAATTCATATTTTTGAAATAACTAATATTTTTGTGAGAAATATCATATTTTGGTGAGGAAATGTTGTGTTATATTATATCTCATCATAAACATTAAAATTATCATGGACAAGTGCATGCCTGCTTGTACAAATACGCTTGGTTTGAAAAACCGCTTTCTCTTCGTCCTAGAAGCCTGAGACTTGCGGAATCGCGTTTTCAGCGGTTAGGAAACTCATTCTTGACAGCACGTAGAAGGATTTGCCAAATATGTGATGTTGTTTCGATTTTAATAAATTATGACTTTATTACCCATTTTTATACTCTTTTTGCAGTTTTCTACAATTTTATGAAATTATGATTATTATTATGAAAATTCATATTTTTGAAATAACTAATATTTTTGTGAGAAATATCATATTTTGGTGAGAAATGTTGTGTTATATTATATCTCATCATAAACATGTAAAATTATCATGGACAAGTGCATGCCTGCTTGTACAAATACGCTTGGTTTGAAAAACCGCTTTCTCTTCGTCCTAGAAGCCTGAGACTTGCGGAATCGCGTTTTCAGCGGTTAGGAAACTCATTCTTGACAGCACGTAGAAGGATTTGCCAAATATGTGATGTTGTTTCGATTTTAATAAATTATGACTTTATTACCCATTTTATACTCTTTTTGCAGTTTTCTACAATTTTATGAAATTATGATTATTATTATGAAAATTCATTTTTGAAATAACTAATATTTTTGTGAGAAATATCATATTTTGGTGAGAAATTTGTTTATATTATATCTCATCATAAACATGTAAAATTATCATGGACAGTGCATGCCTGCTTGTACAAATACGCTTGGTTTGAAAAACCGCTTTCTCTTCGTCCTAGAAGCCTGAGACTTGCGGAATCGCGTTTTCAGCGGTTAGGAAACTCATTCTTGACAGCACGTAGAAGGATTTGCCAAATATGTGATGTTGTTTCGATTTTAATAAATTATGACTTTATTACCCATTTTTATACTCTTTTTGCAGTTTTCTACAATTTTATGAAATTATGATTATTATTATGAAAATTCATATTTTTGAAATAACTAATATTTTTGTGAGAAATATCATATTTTGGTGAGGAAATGTTGTGTTATATTATATCTCATCATAAACATAAAAATTATCATGGACAAGTGCATGCCTGCTTGTACAAATACGCTTGGTTTGAAAAACCGCTTTCTCTTCGTCCTAGAAGCCTGAGACTTGCGGAATCGCGTTTTCAGCGGTTAGGAAACTCATTCTTGACAGCACGTAGAAGGATTTGCCAAATATGTGATGTTGTTTCGATTTTAATAAATTATGACTTTATTACCCATTTTATACTCTTTTTGCAGTTTTCTACAATTTTTATGAAATTATGATTATTATTATGAAAATTCATATTTTTGAAATAACTAATATTTTTGTGAGAAATATCATATTTTGGTGAGAAATGTTGTTTATATATATCTCATCATAAACATGTAAAAATTATCATGGACAAGTGCATGCCTGCTTGTACAAATACGCTTGGTTTGAAAAACCGCTTTCTCTTCGTCCTAGAAGCCTGAGACTTGCGGAATCGCGTTTCAGCGGTTAGGAAACTCATTCTTGACAGCACGTAGAAGGATTTGCCAAATATGTGATGTTGTTTCGATTTTAATAAATTATGACTTTATTACCCATTTTATACTCTTTTTGCAGTTTTCTACAATTTTATGAAATTATGATTATTATTATGAAAATTCATATTTTTGAAATAACTAATATTTTTGTGAGAAATATCATATTTTGGTGAGAAATGTTGTTTATATATATCTCATCATAAACATGTAAAATTATCATGGAAAGTGCATGCCTGCTTGTACAAATACGCTTGGTTTGAAAAACCGCTTTCTCTTCGTCCTAGAAGCCTGAGACTTGCGGAATCGCGTTTTCAGCGGTTAGGAAACTCATTCTTGACAGCACGTAGAAGGATTTGCCAAATATGTGATGTTGTTTCGATTTTAATAAATTATGACTTTATTACCCATTTTTATACTCTTTTTGCAGTTTTCTACAATTTTTATGAAATTATGATTATTATTATGAAAATTCAATTTTTGAAATAACTAATATTTTTGTGAGAAATATCATATTTTGGTGAGGAAATATTGTGTTATATTATATCTCATCATAAACATGAAAAATTATCATGGACAAGTGCATGCCTGCTTGTACAAATACGCTTGGTTTGAAAAACCGCTTTCTCTTCGTCCTAGAAGCCTGAGACTTGCGGAATCGCGTTTTCAGCGGTTAGGAAACTCATTCTTGACAGCACGTAGAAGGATTTGCCAAATATGTGATGTTGTTTCGATTTTAATAATTATGACTTTATTACCCATTTTATACTCTTTTTGCAGTTTTCTACAATTTTATGAAATTATGATTATTATTATGAAAATTCATATTTTTGAAATAACTAATATTTTTGTGAGAAATATCATATTTTGGTGAGAAATTTGTATTATATCATATCTCATCATAAACATGTAAAATTATCATGGGTAAGTGCATGCCTGCTTGTACAAATACGCTTGGTTTGAAAAACCGCTTTCTCTTCGTCCTAGAAGCCTGAGACTTGCGGAATCGCGTTTTCAGCGGTTAGGAAACTCATTCTTGACAGCACGTAGAAGATTTGCCAAATATGTGATGTTGTTTCGATTTAATGAATTATGACTTATTACCCATTTTTATACTCTTTTTGCAGTTTTCTACAATTTTTATGAAATTATATTATTATTATGAAAATTCATATTTTTGAAATAACTAATATTTTTGTGAGAAATATCATATTTTGGTGAGAAAATTGTGTTATATTATATCTCATCATAAACATAAAATTATCATGGACAAGTGCATGCCTGCTTGTACAAATACGCTTGGTTTGAAAAACCGCTTTCTCTTCGTCCTAGAAGCCTGAGACTTGCGGAATCGCGTTTTCAGCGGTTAGGAAACTCATTCTTGACAGCACGTAGAAGGATTTGCCAAATATGTGATGTTGTTTCGATTTTAATGAATTATGACTTTATTACCCATTTTTATACTCTTTTGCAGTTTTCTACAATTTTATGAAATTATGATTATTATTATGAAAATTCATATTTTTGAAATAACTTAATATTTTGTGAGAATATCATATTTTGGTGAGAATTTGTGTTATATATATCTCATCATAAACATGTAAAAATTATCATGGACAAGTGCATGCCTGCTTGTACAAATACGCTTGGTTTGAAAAACCGCTTTCTCTTCGTCCTAGAAGCCTGAGACTTGCGGAATCGCGTTTTCAGCGGTTAGGAAACTCATTCTTGACAGCACGTAGAAGGATTTGCCAAATATGTGATGTTGTTTCGATTTTAATAAATTATGACTTTATTACCCATTTTATACTCTTTTTGCAGTTTTCTACAATTTTTATGAAATTATGATTATTATTATGAAAATTCATATTTTTGAAATAACTAATATTTTTGTGAGAAATATCATATTTTGGTGAGAAATGTTGTATTATATTATATCTCATCATAAACATGTAAAATTATCATGGACAAGTGCATGCCTGCTTGTACAAATACGCTTGGTTTGAAAAACCGCTTTCTCTTCGTCCTAGAAGCCTGAGACTTGCGGAATCGCGTTTTCAGCGGTTAGGAAACTCATTCTTGACAGCACGTAGAAGGATTGCCAAATATGTGATGTTGTTTCGATTTTAATAAATTATGACTTTATTACCCATTTTTATACTCTTTTTGCAGTTTTCTACAATTTTATGAAATTATGATTATTATTATGAAAATTCATATTTTTGAAATAACTAATATTTTTGTGAGAAATATCATATTTTGGTGAGGAAATTTGTTTATATTATATCTCATCATAAACATGTAAAAATTATCATGGACAAGTGCATGCCTGCTTGTACAAATACGCTTGGTTTGAAAAACCGCTTTCTCTTCGTCCTAGAAGCCTGAGACTTGCGGAATCGCGTTTCAGCGTTAGGAAACTCATTCTTGACAGCACGTAGAAGGATTTGCCAAATATGTGATGTTGTTTCGATTTTAATAAATTATGACTTTATTACCCATTTTTATACTCTTTTTGCAGTTTTCTACAATTTTATGAAATTATGATTATTATTATGAAAATTCATATTTTTGAAATAACTTAATATTTTGTGAGAAATATCATATTTTGGTGAGAAAATTTGTATTATATTAATCTCATCATAAACATAAAAATTATCATGGAAGTGCATGCCTGCTTGTACAAATACGCTTGGTTTGAAAAACCGCTTTCTCTTCGTCCTAGAAGCCTGAGACTTGCGGAATCGCGTTTTCAGCGGTTAGGAAACTCATTCTTGACAGCACGTAGAGGATTTGCCAAATATGTGATGTTGTTTCGATTTTAATAAATTATGACTTTATTACCCATTTTATACTCTTTTTGCAGTTTTCTACAATTTTATGAAATTATGATTATTATTATGAAAATTCATATTTTTGAAATAACTAATATTTTTGTGAGAAATATTATATTTTGGTGAGGAAATTGTGTTATATTATATCTCATCATAAACATAAAAATTATCATGGACAAGTGCATGCCTGCTTGTACAAATACGCTTGGTTTGAAAAACCGCTTTCTCTTCTCTAGAGCCTGAGACTTGCGGAATCGCGTTTTCAGCGGTTAGGAAACTCATTCTTGACAGCACTAGAAGGATTTGCCAAATATGTGATGTTGTTTCGATTTTAATGAATTATGACTTTTATTACCCATTTTATACTCTTTTTGCAGTTTCTACAAATTTATGAAATTATGATTATTATTATGAAAATTCATATTTTTGAAATAACTAATATTTTGTGAGAAATATCATATTTGGTGGAAGAAATGTTGTTTATATCATATTCTCATCATAAACATGTAAAATTATCATGGCAAGTGCATGCCTGCTTGTACAAATACGCTTGGTTTGAAAAACCGCTTTCTCTTCGTCCTAGAAGCCTGAGACTTGCGGAATCGCGTTTTCAGCGGTTAGGAAACTCATTCTTGACAGCACGTAGAAGGATTTGCCAAATATGTGATGTTGTTTCGATTTTAATAAATTATGACTTTATTACCCATTTTT
>JBCEWE010000301.1:0-138502 GCA_039877035.1 Silurus lanzhouensis
CCTTGCCACAGTCGCCACGGCTGCTCATCAGGGACAAATTCACACCATTCACCTTCACTGTTGATTGTGTAAGCTGCTTTGAGACAATGTCTGTTGTGAAAAGCGCTATACAAATAAACTTGACTTGACTTGACTTGACTTGACATCTGGAAGTGGACTGATGGAGCAGAAGTGAATTTCACAAAGTGCACAATGGTGAACCTAATAATCAGAGTCAGGAGAAGATTGTGTTTGTTATGGGACAAAATGATGGCATGATATAAACTGTGAAGAACAATCCTCTACCATTTGTTCAAGGAGGTTTGTTTTGGTGAGAGAGAAAAACATGGGAGAGGCTCTTAGATACTGCAGAAACCATACACTGACTTGGCCTTTGTGGATTTTGTAGCACAGCTAACCTGCTAAAGATAGAGATCAACAGCCCAACAGCCAGGTGTGGACGGACTGCATTTCTTGATGGAATATGGTTGTGGGTGAACATGATGCCACTGGGAAACCTGGTCTCACTGCCTTCATGCCAGTCTGGCCTATACTGTGGTGCGAACAACTTCAACACGTATGTCTGGGAGAACAGAGACTGTAACGAGCACTTAATTTCCTTGCTATCACTGAGGGTGAGTAATAAACAACCAGACTATTAACCAGGATTGTGTAACAATAATGTCATATTAATATAATTGTGATAACTGCCAATAACTGTATCTTATGTTGTAAGTGCAATAATGTTCTGTTTTTTGTTTACCTGAACAGATGAGTAGAATAGAAGAATGTCACATTAAGAAGCATTCTTAAAAAGTGATTTAAGTTCAGATGTTATGTATTGTGTTTACCCAAGATCATCAATTCTAAACTGTAATGTACAAACAGTTTTTGGTTAATTGTAAATTAAAGAAACTTTTATTTTAACCACATATATCTGACCCAGTAACAGTTAATAAAACAACGTTCCTCAGATCCCTGGTGCTACATTGAGGCAGCAGACACAAGTAAAAATGCTTTTTTTCTAATATTATAAATTTGTTATTTTTGTACTAAATAAAATCATTAAAACATTGCTGTCAAAAGAATTAGCTCCACACTGTTGACATTTGTACACAAATTATGTGGCTTATTAGCACCTTCGCATACTGCCCCAGTGCCAGTTCTTAAAATGTGATTACATATTAAGGTGTAGATTAACATACAAAGTTTTGTGAGGAATGATAACATATTCTATAGTAATCCAAACAGGCATGCTCTTTTATACATTAGATTTTGTGTTTGTTTAAAGATTTTTAAGATAGTATTTAAGTTAAGTTCTATTAAGTTCAATTAAATTGAATAGTTTTATTTGTACATATAGCACTTTAAATAATAGACATTGTAAGCAGCTGTAAATATGTAATATTGTTTAGATTTGTCAAAGTTATTTTTTACCACTGCATTTTACATACACCAGATGCCTAAAGACATCATTTAAGTATTCGGTCAAGTGACCTTGACCTTAATAGGTGCACCATAGCATTATTTCAGCTTGGTCATGTTTACGGTTAATGAGAGACAATTACACAAGCTTAGCTTCACACTTGGTGTATGTTTACACCCCAAACATGCACATGCTACAAAATTTCCTCCTACATACAGCTTTCAAACTTTGTGTGAATCAATGAATACATTCATGAGTTGTTAAGATAAAAGGATCAATAATGGCCGAATCGGCCAAAACCAAAGTTTGATATATATTTGATGCGGCTCTGTTTTACTCCTTTATACACTGCTGTGTATGGTGGTTCTTAGATATGTTAACATCTTTTAAGGTGCTCAGAGTCTGTGCTTTAGCATTAAAATCAGTGTCAAATGTTTGAGATGGCCAATCAATGAAAAAAAGTGGGGCGTTTCTTTTTACAGAGGCTTAACACATTTTATCAGTGAAAGATTGAGAAGAAAATAGTAGCTAGATAAAGTATAATGTTAAAATACCAGCAGTAACATTTAGAGAAGCCAACATTTACATGATGTACTGCTTTTATTGTCATAAAATGAGACAAGAGACATGAATTAATCTGTGTTTAGCACGCTGGGGATAGCATTAAGAATAATGTGCATTTATTTTGAAAGAATTTAATGAAATGGTTGCCAGTCTTTGCCGGGAGCATTGTTGGAAAATTCACTCAACTAAGCAAACGATTTATAAAACTCACAGTGGTAGAGTTGAATCCTCAGAATTACATTAGAACATGTGGATTTGCTTCCATTAGGAGTCACCGTGGATCATCTGTCTCCATCACCCATGCATGTCTTCCATCACCACATCCATGAACCTCTCCTTGGCCATCCTTCTTTTCCCCTGCTGGAAGCTCCATCCTCAGCATTCTTCTATTCAGTTTCCCTCCTCTGCACATGACTAAATCATTGCTTGGTTGGTCTGAACAGAACTGAACCACATCTAAACATTTGATGGTACTAAATTCAAATTCACAAAGTGGAACATCGGTGAGCCTGATGATCGGAGTCCAGGAGAAGATTGTGTTGTTATGAGAGCAAACGGCTGGTATGATACTGGCTGTGGGGACAATTTGCTACATTTTTTTAAAGAGGGTAACCCTGGTAAAGGAGAGAAAACATGGGAGATGCTTTCAATCACTGCAAAAGTGATTACATTGGCTTGAATATGATTTATATGAAACACGTCAGACCAGCTTAAGATAGAGACTGAACAATCCCAAACATACAGTGTGTGGACGGGACTGATGTTTCTTAATGGAATATGGTACAAAGTGAACGGGACACCACAGGGGACGCTTAATTTCCTTGCAATTACTAAAGGTGAGTAATACCATGCAAATCAGAATCGCTTATAATGGCATTGTAATTATTAGACCTTTCAGACCAGTAAAGAGTAAAATTTAACCTCTCATTGACTTTCTCTTACAATAATTTTATTTCGGCTTCTTCCATCAGGGGTCGCCACAGCAGATCCTCCGCATGTTTGATTTGGCACATGTTTTTATGCTGGATGCCCTTTCTAACGCCACCTCCCTATTTATCCAGGATTGGGACCGGCACTGAGAGTGGTTGGGGTTGGTTCCTGACCGGGGGATCGAACGCGAGCCGCAGCAGTGAGAGCGCCGCATCCTAACCACTAGACCACCAGGGGACCTCTCTTACAGAATAATATCAATTATTGTATCTTCTTTTCTTTTCCTCAATGACTTTCTGAATTAAAGAATTTCTTTATTAGACCAGAAAGATTTCGTAATATGGAATTATATAATGAAGTATCTTCAAGAATTAATTCCAGACCAGAAACATTCAGATGATAGTCATTGTTTTGTTTGATTTTTTTTATTTCTATTTAATTGGTCACAAATGCTGAGCTCATAAAACTCGGAGCTACTAACCATATAGACTGTATAAGACTGCAGAAAGAACATCACTTATAACTTATACTCCAGTAATCATGTTAGTTCTCACTCTCCAGTGTTCTGTATTGTTGAAAGATTTATGATCAAACTCTTGATGTCACCCAAAATGAGGATGGGTTTCCCTTTTGAGTCTGGTTCCTCTCAAGGTTTCTTCCTCATAAATCTAAGGGAGTTTTTCCTTGCACAGTTGCACAGCTTGCTCATAAGGGACAAATTCACACCATTCACCATCACTGTTGATTTGTGTAAAGCTGCTTTGACAATGTCTGTTGTGAAAGCGCTATACAAATAAACTTGACTTGACTTGACAAGTTAAAACATTGTATAGTAATTGTGTGTCTTGTGGTTGGTTTTCAATAACTAATTGGAAAAAATATAAAACAATTATGTAAAAAAGAGATAAAAAATCCCATTAAGGTTGTTGGTCGTTGTGTGAGTTGCAAATAGACAAGTCATGACAAGTGGAAGTCTCAGGTTACACTGTTGTCTCTCATTGTTTTGAAAGCCTCTTGTCGCTAGTTTGCATTTTTCAGGTTTGATTTTAAGCTCTGACATGCTAAGCTTCTTTTTGACATTATTTTGCATCGGTCTTGAGCAAGAAAGACATTGAGTTGTAGTGCTTTTTTTAACTATTGTTATTGTCCACTATGCAAAATCATAAATATCCCTGTCAAAAATACATTTAATGTTTTTTTTGTTAGCAAAAAACGAATGTTTTGTAAACTATTTAATTCATTGTACAATATACAATTTCTTTTGTATTTAATTGTTACATCTTTGTATTTTCTATCAATTTATATGCAAATAGCTTTATGTTTAACAGCTGATATTGTCCAGTCCACCCTGCAGCTATTTTTGTGATAAGGATGGGTGAGAACTTTGTACAGATATGACTAATTTGCAGTGTCGAGTTGCAGGATGAGTCAGGGCACAGAAGCAGAAGTGTGAATGTTCAGCAGGGTTTGCAGAACTGCTCCTTTAAGCTCAGGTGTGTTCAATAGAAATTAATAGAGAAACATCTTCCTGGCAATTACAAATGATGAACTCATGAGTAGTGAATGTAGTCCATATTTAGTTTTGTGTGCTGATCAAATTAGTTAAAGCTCTCTTCTTCTTCTTCTTCTTCTTCTTTCGGCTGCTTCCATTAGGGGGCACCACAGCGGATCATCTGTCTCCATACCCCACTGTCCTCTACATCTGCCTCTTTCACACCAACTACCTGCATGTCTTCCCTCACAACATCCATAAACCTCCTCCTTGGTCTTCCTCTTTTCCTCCTAACTGGTGGCTTTATTCTCAGCATTCTTCTACTTATATACCCCATGTCCCTCCTCTGCACATGTCCAAACCATCTCAATCTCGCCTCCCTCACCTTGTCTCCAAAACGTCCTACATGCGGTGTCCCTCTAATAAACTCATTTCTAATCCTGTCCATCGTCATCACTCCCAACAAAAACCTCAACATCTTCAGCTCTGCTACCCCCAGCTCCACCTCCTGTCTTTTACTCAATGCCACTGTCTCTAATCCATACAACATTTCAGGTCTCACCACAAATGTGGCATATATATTTAACATAAGGTCTTTGTGACCAAATTGAAAAGGAAGTGATTGGTTTATTCTGGATTGGCTCATTCCAGTGCTGACACTACATGTTTAAGAACAACAAACGTCAATTGTGATTTCTTTCACCATTAGCAAAGCCACATGGTACATACCTATATTTATTTTAGAAAATATTTGTTAAAGCGGGTAAATGTGAAGCTGTGGACTCGCTAGTTTTCCTCCTGATTATAGAATGAGTTTTTGCTTCACTGTGGGATTCTAATTTTTCTTTCCTTAAACTTTACAGAAGGGTTCTGTAAAGTTTTCAGCAGCAATATTAGTGTTTTTCAGTATCAAATATTATTTTGTGCTAGTGTTGCGTCTGTGATTCGAGTCTGGCACGGCTCTTTTATTGTATTGTGGAGCGTTTCACACCAAATTACACTCATAAAAGTCTTTAAGCATTCCATTCCATGTTTTCTTTTTGCATTCGCCTTTAATTTTCCTGTCAGTTCTGCAAGAAGGGTTTTATTCTCTTTGTGCTTTACAGATTATACTGACTGTTTTAAACAACAAATGTTGACAGTTTTCCCTCCTGGCTGAATCTCTGCCACCATCGTGTGGTTGCTCCTGTACACAGCATGTTCCCACAATAGTTTCTCTGCACCTGACATGCTGACTCACAGACAGGTGGGGAGAGATTGAAATTGGAACTAGTTATCTATTATATATCAGGTCACCTGCCCTGTCCTGCCCATCAGGCAGTGATTTGAAGTGCGGTATTCAACTTGTTTTCCTCCTACAATTCTGCATGAACAGCCTCAGACAGTTCTTATCATGTCATTAAACATTGTATGTCCTTCCAGTTCTAGTCCCTCTTCTTTTTTATTAGTATCTTTTCCTCAACTATCACCAAATTTCTATTATTTTCAGCATTTGTTTTGCTGCTCTTTATCTTACAAAACTGTAACATGCCCAGTAGGAGGCCGTGAAGTGCAGCCTGTAGGGAAGTGCCTTTTCCAAAACTTTCAGGCCACTTTATAATCCCTTTAGTCTTGGTTGTCTTTTGTTATTCTGTTTATTAATTTAGTTATCGTCTTGAAAAAGCTGCTTTTCCACAAAAATGCTTCAATGCTTAACAAGCTTCAGCATCATCTCTATTCAGCTTAAGTTTTGCCAAATTATTTCAGAGAAAATGTCTTGGTTTCTTATTTTTCTCCTACAGCTTGTCCAGAAGTATTGTCTATGTCAGGATGTTTCGGATTCACGGCACGCACTTCCGGGCCATCTTTTTCCTATGCCACCTGGTGTTAAGGGCAAAAGAGACATTTACTCTGGATCAGATTATCCTACCGGCTCCCTAAATCCCGGAGATTACTTTTGCCACCCTGCCTGTTCTGGTCCCTGTTCCCTGATCTCTGTTCCTGATCCCTGCTCTCTCTGCTCTTCCGCAATAGTTAGTGGAGCTCCTTTCCACTCTAGGTCCTCCAAGAGAGCTCAGCACCGCTCCAGGTCCTCCAAGAGGGCTCAGCACCGCTCCAGGTCCTCCAGGAGAGCTCAGCACTGCTCCAGGCCCTTCAGGAGAGCTCAGCACCGCTCCAGGTCCTTCAGGAGAGCTACTCTCTGTCCCAGAGTGTCCCCGAGAGCTCGGCTCCACTCCAGAGAGTCCCAGAGAGCTCGGCTTCGCTCCAGAGAGTCCCCAAGAGCTTGGCTCCGCTCCAGAGAGTCTCCGAGAGCTCGGCTCCATCCCAGGACCTCCGTGAGAGCTCGACTCTGTCCCAGGACCTCCGTGAGAGCTCCGCTCCACTCCAGGGAGCCCCTGAAAGCACCTCTCCACTCCTAGGCTTCCAGGCGAGCTCAGTTCTGCTCCTAGGCTTCCAGGCGAGCTCAGTCCCGCTCCTAGGCTTCCAGAAGAGTGCCGCTCCGCTCCAGGTGTGGAAAAGGCTCCTTTCCAGACATTCCGGAATAACACCGGTCCATTCCACGTCGCCGGGGAGGTCGTCTCTCAGCTCCCGACCTCCGCCAGGGACGTCACGCATCCTCCAGTCTTCGCCGAGGGCTTTGCTCCCCTCCAGGTCTCCATGGGGGTCGTCGCTCCACTTCCAGTCTCCGCCGGGGGCGTCGCTCTGCTCCGGGTCTCCGTGGTGGACGTCTCACCGCCTCCAGTCTACCTTCATGTAGGTTCATTTACGTCTGTATAGGTGTATGCGCGTTCCCACAATGAACCTGTTTTCTCTGACTTCTCTCTCTCCACGGCTGCGCTCTCCTTTCCAGAGTGCACACCGGTTTACCCCGATCCTCCCGGTACGCATATCTTACGCTCTTCACAAGCAGGACTATTGGTAGTTCCACAGACACGGCTGCGTTCAGTAGGGGATAGGGCTTTTTCTTCGTATGCACCAAGACTTTGGAATTCACTCCCTCCTCACATCAGAGACGCACAGAACTTCAGTACTTTTAAATCCCTTTTAAAAACTCATTTTTTTATGGTTGCTTTTTTTTTAACATTTTCATTTTGTGTGTAATTATAAGTATGTGTGTTTTATTTGCTCTATTTTTGTTTGTGTTGTATTCTTTAAAGGCGCTATATAAAAATAAAGTTATTATTATTATTATTATTATTAACACCGGTCCATTCCACGTCCCCGGGGAGGTCGTCTCTCAGCTCCGACCTCCGCCAGGGACGTCACGCATCCTCCGGTCTTCGCCGAGGGCTTTGCTCCCCTCCAGGTCTCCATGGGGTCGTCTCTCCTTCTCCGGTCTGCACTGAGGGCGTCGCTCCACTACCGGTCTCCACCGGGGGCGTCGCTCTGCTCCGGGTCTCCGTGGTGGACGTCTCACCGCCTCCAGTCTGCGCCGAGGACTTCACCCCGTTCCTGGCCTCCGCGTGGGCTATGCTCCATTCCGGGACCCCACTGGGGTCGTTGTCCCATTCCGGCTCTCCGCAGTGGTGGTCGCTTCGCCTCGGGCCCTTTCCTGCTGTTTCTGGCTTCGTGGCGGTTCCGGCCGGGTCCCCTTCGACCCTGGGTGATTAAAGGGGCCCTCCTCCGAGTGCCCCGGCCCACCGGGCTTTCTGTGAGTGGGGGCGTCCGGAGCCGCCCTTCGGGCGGGTGGTGTCAGGACTCCCCTGCCACGCCCCTTCGGCGGCTGTCAACCTCGGTGCTTCGGGGAATGCCCTGCTTCTTCTCTCGTGCGCGCCCCGCCCGCAAGGGCTTCTCTCTGTCGCACTAAACACACACACCTGACTCCTATCTACTCGCTCATCACACCACCAAATAAACCCTCATTCACCCACACTCGCGGTCCGTTATTGCATGTTCGTGTAGGTTCATTTACGTCTGTATAGGTGTATGCGCGTTCCCGCTACGAACCTGTTTTCTCTGACTCCTCTCTCTCCACGGCTGCGCTCTCCCTTCCGGAGCGCACACCGGTTTACCCCGATCCTCCCGGTACGGCGGCATTTGTATTCTCTGTGTGGATTAAGTTCCTGTGTTCCTGCCCAGCACCGCGCTTTCCCAAGCGCATCTGTGGATTACTCGTCCCGAGCGGATATATACTTTCAGTTTGTGACTCTCTGTTTCCGGTGTGTGTTTTGTGTTGGCTTTGCCTTTTTGTGGAATTAAACTCTGTTTGCTGGCATTTCGGCTTCCGCCTCCATATCTCCGCATGACAAATAATAATAATAATAATAAGAAGAAGAAGAAGAAAAAGAAGAAGAAGAAGAAGAATAGCAACAAGTGTTGAACTGCCTAGTCAATGCACATTTTGTAAAAAACAATTAACAGAACTACCAAGATACACAGAAACATAAAGATATTATACATTAACGGAGTTATAAAGTTCTGTGAGAATAGCTCAATGCTAGTTGTTTGAAAGCTTTCCCTAAATAGCTATTTACACTTAAATCCAGTTAAACCTTGATTTTTACTGAGAAACATTTTTATGAGCTTTCCTTCAGCAGTTCATGCAGGACAATGCCCCAAACTTTGCATATGACCACAGTCTTCTCCTTGTAGGACTTTCAAGGTTTATGTAAATCTTATTATTATTATTATTATTATTATTATTATTATTATTATTATTATTATTATTATTTATTATGCATTTACTCATGAGTAACATCTTCTTTAGAAATGCCCCCATGTTCTAATAATTATTCAGGTTCACACTCTGTTGTTATATATAATAGTTTGACAGCAAAAAAAGAAAAGAAGTAGATAAGCTCCTTGGACTAGTTTGCAAAGCTACTTTTTGCATATTATGCACATTAGTGGAAAAAACAAAACTAAAAACAAAGTGGCCAAAACTAAATGTCTTTTACAGGTTGTATTGTTTATGAGAATCGAAAGTGAAGAAACAAGTGGAGAAAATGGTCAAGTTTGAAGAAATCAAGCTTCATAAGATATGGAGCAAAATGGAAACACTTGCACTCACTTGGCCAATCTTGCTTACTTGCAGGAGGGAGCACTAATTACTGACCAAATTTTTTTGTCCTTGTGACCAATGATTTGGTCTGCATGAAACGTGTTTTTTTTCAGTGGGTGTAAAGTATGTAGGCATTTCTCTTACATTTCTTTTTCTTTGCAACTGTCCCTACTTGTCAAGTAGCTGAGACAGAGGCAAGTTTATTTGAAAATGCAGAGAATTTAAAAAAGCCAATGGAGAAACAGAGTCAGTAACAAGCACAAAGTCACACAATCAGCAAAAAGACAGAAAGAAAACATACAAAATCATGAATCCAGATGATAAACACAAGAAAGAACAATGACATTGTTTACAAATCACTGAGGCTCTTGGGTATGCAAATAACACGCACTGACTGAAGCACTGTGATGCTACAATATGTTTTAAATACTTTGTTAACTCCTTTCTTAGGAAAGGGAGTTCTGCATAATACATTTTATATCTAAATCAGTGAACTTTATGAACAATGATCTACTGTTTCAGTTGCTTTGGTTCTTTAAAATAGAGCTCTTCCATGTTTTTGTTGTATAGTGCAGACATACGTTATGAGAAGAAGTCAATTAGGAAAATGACTGATTGCAATATTGATTTATTTTTTTCCAAATATTTTAAAATAGGGAGAATCAGTACAGAATTTCTTCAACAGGTGAGGAACTATAGAAATTATGAAGGATTGAAATTTGTTACTGAATCAAATTCTGAGAAATATACAGTGCATTCAGAAAGTATTCAAACCCCCTTCACCCCTTTTCATTTCGTTATGTTGCAGCCTGATACTACACTCGTTCAAATTCATTTACACTAAGTGTGTCTTAATGAAAGTGAAAACAGAATTCTAGAAATGTTTGCAAAAGTGTGAAATATCACATTAGTACTCATAAGTATTTAAAACCTTTGCAACAACACTTAAAATCAGCTCAGGTGCGTCCCAATTCTTAAAATTTTTGCTCATATGTTTCTACACCCTGATTGGTGACCATCTGTGGTAAATTCAATTGATTGGACATGATAAATAAAGACACACACTTCTCTATGGAAGGCTTCACCAATTCAATTCAATTCAGTTCAATAAATTTTTATTTGTATAGCGCTTTTAACAATGAACATTGTCTCAGAGCAGCTTTACACAGATAATGTGGTGATAAAAAATTAATATGTTCTTTATAAGTAAGTTTGTCCCTTATGAACTAGCTGGTGCCGACTGTGGTGAAGGAAAAACTCCCCGAGATGGCATATTGAAGAAAACTTGAGACAAACCAGACTCAAGACGGAACCCATCCTGATCTGGGTTGCAACGAATGTCCATTTATTGATGTTGCGGTGTGCAGTGATGGTGATCAGAAGCAAACTGTTGTCCTGAGTCAGTGTAGCAGACTGTTGACATTAACTACAGTCCAATCCATCCTCAAAGCTCCCGTTCTTACTCCGGAATTTCATGGGACCACCGAAGGCATTGATGAGAAACCGTCTACAGCTGCACAGAGTTTCCTCCAGTCGAAGAGAACACTATCCAGACGCAGGCCTGGATGAAGTGGGGAAATCCACAAAGGACAACCATCACTGGAGCCTTCCACTGATCTGTGTTTTATGACAGAGTGAAAAGATTTGAAAAACACATAAAAGCCCACTTGGTATTCGAAAATCAAAAATGAACCTAAAGGACTCTGACTGCAAGAAACTCGATTCTTTGGTCTGATGAAACCAAAGATAAAACTGTTTTACTTCAGTTTTAAGATGTACAGGTTCCCTGTGGAGACCACCTCTTGCTGTTGCAGATAGCACAGGTCTAAATGTTATGTTCTCATCATGGCTAGTCCTAGGGGGGTGCAAAAACAACTATTTAGTTGGTGTGGGTTGTTTGTATTAAAATAGTAGTAGGACCAGAGGTTAGAGTGGTTATTCCTTTAAATTGTAAAGTGTAAAAGTGGTTAAAGGGTGACAGAAGGACCAGCCTTACAGAGGCAAGAGAACATGGACAGTGCCTATGAAATAAACAATGAAAAAAGTCTTCTCTAGGCTGTATTTTGAAAGCTAACCTACAGTAACTAAAAAAGAACAACAGACTAGCTGACTACACTAGGCTATGCTATCAAAAACTTTGTGGATGTGTGGATGTCTGTGGGTAGATAAACTGATAAGAAAAACCCCAAAATAAACAAAGTTCTGTTTTAACTTGCCGCCGACCTCCTGTGAGTCAGAAGGCTCTCCACAATGCTATCGTTTTAGTTTTGCATATGCTTTAAATTTCAGTCAAGGTGAAATTAGAAAGTGAAATAAATTTCAGTACATGTTCAGAGAGCTTCAACACATAGCTGCAATGATGAAATCTCTCCTTTTTATTTGGTTCGTGTTGGGACTTTGTGGAATTGCTGTAAGTTTGATAAGAGATTACCTTTATTCAGCACAGGTGGTACAATTATCTACAGCTGAGAACTACTGCAAGCAGCACTATGGAAATTTGGCCAGCATCACTTCTGAAGAAGAACGTCAGAGAGTTGTGATGGTTAAAGGGGAAAACAATTATTTAGCTTGGATTGGGTTGAGAAGATCAACACCAAATGTAAGCATCTGGAATTGGACTGATGGAGCAGAAGTGAATTTTACAAAGTGGCAAAGTGATGAGCCTAATAATCAGAGTCCAGGAGAAAATTGTGTTGTTATGGGACAAAATTACTGGTATGATATAAACTGTGAGGATAAATATTTAACTATTTGTTCTAGAAGGTTTGTTTTGGTGAGAGAGAGAAAAACATGGGACGAGGCTCTGATGCACTGCAGAAACCACTACACTGACTTGGTCTTTGTGGATTCTGTAGCACAGCTAAACCTGCTTAAGATCGAGACTCAACAAGCCCAAACAGCCAGTGTGTGGACAGGACTGCGTTTCCTTGATGGACAATGGTTGTGGGTGAACATGATGCCACTGGGGAACCTGGTCTCACTGCCTTCATGCCCAGTCTGGCCCTATCGTTGTGGTGCGTACAACTTCAACACGTATGTCTGGGAGAACAGAGACTGTAATGAGCCACTTAATTTCCTCTGCTATCACTGAGGGTGAGTAATAAACATCCAGACTATTAACAAAGATTGTGTAAGTTTTACAATAATGTCATATTAATAATCATTGTGATAACTGCCAATAACTGTTTCTTTATGTTTGTATGGGTCAATAACTGTTTCTGTTTTTTGTTTAGAATAAGAAGAATGTCACCATCAAGAAGCATTCTTCAAAAAATTATGAGTTTAGATGTTACGTAGTTAAAATGAAACTGAATAAAGAACCATTAAGGTTTGTTAAATGTTGTACAACGACAATTTCAAGACAGCATGATAGCTCAGGTTACACTGTTCAAGAGACTCACTTGATAGTCTGCATGTGACAAATATGAATGGGAAATCTGACATGCACATAGCAGTGATCTTGGGGCAACAGATATAATTAAGTTAAATGCTTTTTATTATTATAAAATAAAATAAAGGCTTTTCTGTTTTATATAAAATCATTACGTTCTATATTAAAACCATTTTCAAAAGTCTATTTAATTCATTTTTATTTGTATAGCTCTTTTTCTTTTACAATTGACTGTTTTAAAGTAGGTAACTTGTATGTTTTTAGCTTTTAGGAAAATAACAATTAAGACTAGACAGAAAATGCAACTGCTTTACTCACTGTAAAACTAGCTCCATACCTGTTGACATTTGTAGCAAGAAATATTTAAAACTAAGTAGCTTATAAGCACCTTCAGCAAATACTGCCCCCAGTGGTCAATTCTAAAAGTGTGATGGTGTAGATCAGGGGTCACCAACATGGTTTCCTACTTTGTTAAATCATTGTTGATAATTATTGTGAGAAATCATTAACACGATCAGTGTCTTCAAATAGATGAATATAATTCATTTTTAATAATAACATATAATAAAAGGTAAATTGAGCAAATTTGTTATTTCAGATCAAACTGAAAACTGTGTGTATCAAACTGGTAGCCCTTCACATTAATCGGTACCCAAGAAGTAGCTCTCAGTTTTAAAAAGGTTGGTGACTCCTGGTGTAGATAAACAAATTTTGTGAGGAGTTGTTAAGATGACAAGTGTGGTTTAGCAATGCATGTCAAGTTCAGATTGGTAAAATTGGCCAGTCCAATGAAAGGAGGGAAGGCCTTAATATTTAGACATTTTTTTCAGTGAAAGACTGTGAGGAAAAATGTTAGCTAGTTGTAGGCCATATCTACCCATCACCTCCTCATCACCTCCACCACTTCAGCTAACTCACTCCAGATTTTTCCTTCTCCTTCATCCCACAACCCACTTATGGAGCATAGGCACTTACATTTATCATCAACCCTTCAACTTCCAGCTTCACGTTAATCACCATATCAGGAACTCTCTTCAACATTCATGATTTACTGCATTTATTGTCAACAAGACGAGACGTTAACGGATAGCATTAAAAATTAATGTGTGTTCTTGTGAATGAGTTTAATGAAAATGGTTGTCTGGCCTTGCTAAAAGACTTTCAGGAAATTTACTTGTCTAAGAAAACGATTCAGAATCCTGAGACTTATTATACTAGAACGTATATGTTATCTCAAACCCAAATACTGTTACTTTTCACTTGTTGAACTGTGTTTACCGGGATTCCTTTTATTTTCTTTATAAAAGTTTGCAATAACTTTTACTACTTTATTTATAAAAAAAATTTCTTGTTGTATTTTACATTTCCATTTTACTTAAAAAATGTATAACTGTAAGCTTCTATCACAAAAACGAATTCCTTTTAAGTGCAAACATACTTGGCAATAAAGCGCTTTGTGATTCTGATTCTTGAACTACTAAATAAATAAACTGGCATTTATTCCCATTGTATGATATATATGTCTGTGATACATCACTGTAATACTGTGTTTTTGTATAATATGGATGGTTTCTATAGCCGTGGCCTGATTCAGGTAGGACACCACTGAAGGCCTGGGTGTAAAAGGTATGGTCTGCTTTATGGTATTTTGAAAAAACACAAAGAAATGGGCAATGTTCAGACTTGTAGATGCAGTGGTCAGTCAAGCAAACTTGGCAAAATGTGACAGATAAAAGACACATCAGGCTTACTTACCCTTGGCATTAGATGATGTCCTGCAGTGCAATCAGGAATAATTTGTGGAAACAAGTGGGAACCATAGATATACACATTTACTGTAGCAGACTGCAGCTGCAAAATGTGCTGTTTAAGCTACTTTGAAGAATCACAGAGAATTAGGCAATGTGGGCAGTGGTTGAACAAGGAAATAAAATACAGCAGGGGAAAGGTACATTATGCTTATTTCCCTTTGACCATGAAAGATGTACAGCAGTGCCATCAGCAAAGGACCCAGTGGGACTCTCTGGAGATGTCTGACCACAAGTGGTCTTCATGAAAGCATTGCAGCCAAAAATACATACCTCTGACATGGAAACAATGCCATTTGACTCAACTATGCAAACAAATATCGGAACTGGGATACAAAAAAATAGCTGCAGATGCTCTGGACTAATGAGCCAAATTATTAAACATATGGCTGTAGCAACAGGCAGATTATTTGCTGACTGGCTAGACATGTCTTCTGGCAACAGAGGTTTCTTGCAAGTTTGGGGCTGCACATTTGCAAATGGAATTGGAGATTTAGTCAGGTTTAATGGTGTCCTCAGTGCAGAAAAGTACAGGCAGAACTACATGAAGAGACAGAAGAATTTCTTTCTAGATCCATGGTTAGATGTCCAAGATGTTTGGAACAACCTACCTGCTGAGTTTCTTTAAAACCTACCTGCTGAGTTTCGTGTATATACAGTGAGGAAAATAAGTATTTGAACACCCTGCTATTTTGCAAGTTCTACCACTTAGAAATCATGGAGGGGTCTGAAATTGTCATCGTAGGTGCATGTCCACTGTGAGAGACATAATCTAAATTTAAAAAATCCAGTAATCACAATATATGATTTTTTAACTATTCATTTGTATGATACAGCTGCAAATAAGTATTTGAACACCTGTCTATCAGCTAGAATTCTGACCCTCAAAGACCTGTTAGTCTGCCTTTGAAATGTCCACCTCCACTACATTTATTATCCTAAATTAGATGCACCTGTTTGAGGTCATTAGCTGCATAAAGACACCTGTCCACCCCATACAATCAGTAAGAATCCAACTACTAACATGGCCAAGACCAAAGAGCTGTCCAAAGACACTAGAGACAAAATTGTACACCTCCACAAGGCTGAAAAGGGCTACGGGGAAATTGCCAAGCAGCTTGGTGAAAAAAGGTCCACTGTTGGAGCAATCATTAGAAAATGGAAGAAGCTAAACATGACTGTTAATCTCCCTCGGACTGGGGCTCCATGCAAGATCTCACCTCGTGGGGTCTCAATGATCCTAAGGAAGGTGAGAAATCAGCCCAGAACTACACAAGAGGAGCTGCTCAATGACCTGAAAAGAGCTGGGACCACCGTTTCCAAGGTTACTGTTGGTAATACACTAAGACGTCATGGTTTAAAATCATGCATGGCACGGAAGGTTCCCCTGCTTAAACCAGCACATGTCCAGGCCCGTCTTAAGTTTGCCAATGACCATTTGGATGATCCAGAGGAGTCATGGGAGAAAGTCATGTGGTCAGATGAGACCAAAATAGAACTTTTGGGTCATAATTCCACTGAACGTGTTTGGAGGAAGAAAAATGATGAGTACCATCCCAAGAACACCATCCCTACTGTGAAGCATGGGGGTGGTAGCATCATGCTTTGGGGGTGTTTTTCTGCACATGGGACAGGGCGACTGCACTGTATTAGGGAGAGGATGACCGGGGCCATGTATTGCGAGATTTTGGGGAACAACCTCCTTCCCTCAGTTAGAGCATTGAAGATGGGTCGAGGCTGGGTCTTCCAACATGACAATGACCCGAAGCACACAGCCAGGATAACCAAGGAGTGGCTCTGTAAGAAGCATATCAAGGTTCTGGCATGGCCTAGCCAGTCTCCAGACCTAAACCCAATAGAGAATCTTTGGAGGGAGCTCAAACTCCCTGTTTCTCAGCGACAGGCCAGAAACCTGACTGATCTAGAGAAGATCTGTGTGGAGGAGTGGGCCAAAATCCCTCCTGCAGTGTGTGCAAACCTGGTGAAAAACTACAGGAAACGTTTGACCTCTGTAATTGCAAACAAAGGCTACTGTACCAAATATTAACATTGACTTTCTCATGTGTTTAAATACTTATTTGCAGCTGTATCATACAAATAAAAAGTTAAAAAATCATATATTGTGATTTCTGAATTTTTTTTTTCGATTATGTCTCTCACAGTGGACATGCACCTACGATGACAATTTTAGACCCCTCCATGATTTCTAAGTGGGAGAACTTGCGAAATAGCAGGAGTGTTCAAATACTTATTTTCCTCACTGTATATATATTATATATATATAGAAAGAGAGAGAGAGAGAGAGAGAGAGAGAGAGAGAGAGAGCGAGCGACCGAGAGAGAGAGAGAGCGAGCGAGAGAGAGACTTTTTTGTACGTTTTTGTAAATACACAATTAAGCTATTATGCAGATTTGCATGTGCTTTAAATGAACAACTTAACCTGATGTTAGAAAGCTTTGGTGTAAAGGTTTACAGAGGTAAGATGCATAACAGCAAATAAGAAATCTCTCTTTTTAATATGTCACCTTTTGGGAATTTATGGGATTACTCACTAAAGACTGCTTTTATTTTTTTTTGTCAACATTCCCGTTGTCCAGAGCTCAGGCTTTTTTGCTGGCAGTGCCATGGGTATTTGGCTAGCAACAGTACTAAAGTAGAGCACCAGAAAGCTGTGAAATCTATAGGACAAATCACATTGATTACTTGTTTTGGTCTGAACAGAACTGAACCACATCTAAACATCTGGAAGTGAACTGATGAAACTGAATTCAAATTCACAAAGTGGAACATCGGTGAACCCAATGATCGGAGTCCAGGAGAAGATTGTGCTGGTATGATACTGGGACAATTTGCTACCATTTGCTCCAGGAGAGTTACCCTGGTGAAGGAGAGAAAAACATGGGAAGATGCTTTCAATCACTGCAAGAATATTTTGAAACACAGCTAGACCAGCTTAAGAACAAGCCCAAACAGCCAGTGTGTGTGGACAATTACTGAAGGTCAGTAGTAACTATACAAATATGTGCAGGTTAATAGCATAAGAATTGTTAGATATTTTAGATCAGCACTAAAGACAATAAAACTTTTAATTTTATTAATTTCTGCTTTTAAACTGTAAGAAAAACAGTAGTATTTAGCACTCAAGAATTTATTCAGACCTATAATTATCATGCTTATTTGGATTTATTGATATGTCTGGAAAGAATGTATTTTAAAACATTGTATACAATTTGTTTGTTGTTTGGCTTTTCAGTAACTAATTGTCAGGGTAGTGACCACGAGTCCGAAGCGAAAGTAGCTTTATCATCTTTATTAAGCCTTTCGGCACACAAACACAAGACTGAGAGCGTACGAACTGTGACGCGGGTTCAGTCCATAATGCGGGTATAATCCACACAGCAAGCGTAGTTAGGGAAGTGGTGATAATCCGTATGATTGGAACCGGGAGCATGAACCAGTGGGAAATGCTGGCAGTCGGGAATCCAGGAGGTCACTAGCATGATTGTTTAGTAGGTCCGACACCAGGGATGTTGGAACGGAGGCTTATATAGGGAAAGCCGTAACGAGACAGCGTGACAGCTACTGAGGGGGGGCGTGGCAGGTGGATCCCTGACACTAATAGGAAACAAATGCAGAAAATTATTATTTAAAAAAAAGAGCAATAGAAATCCTATTAAGGCTTCTTAGTTGTTGTATGAGATGCATAAATACAATTTCAACTCAAAGGCTTAGGTTACATTGTTGTAAAGAGCCTCTCTTGGTTTGCATTTTGCAGATTTGAATGAGAAATCTGACATGCTAAGCAACATTTTGAAAATACTTTGCATTTTAAGTCAAGGGAGAGGGATACATTCAAGTTGCTGTGCTTTTTTAATCATTGTTGTGTACTATATAAAGTAATTAAAACATTGCTGTAAAAAATGCCTTGAATTTTTTAGAAGGTGATTAAAAACAAATCTTGACACTAAACAGATCTATTACCCAGACTATGTAAAACTACATGGATTGTAGAATCAAATTAACTACATTACCCAATAATAAAGTTCAACATAATAGACAAATAAGACACAGATCAACAAAACATCACCCAAAACACACAAAGAACAGTTTGTCATCAGCAACTGGCTGGACATGGGGACACGTATGAAACTTCAACAAGTGCAAGCCACACTCATAACAGACTTTTAAACAAGTTAACAGGCAGAGGTAGCATTATATCGGCCTCTCGTCTAATGCTCTCCTGTCTCTCCTGTCTCTGTTTCTGTTTTTGGAGGAGAAAATAAACCAAATCAATACCAACAGAAAACAAAAGACTAAACATGCAAAAAGGCTTAGGTCATAACACTCATAAATCCACTGTCTACAGAAGCCTATTATTCCTAAGAGAAAAACACAGTAGCAGTTCATTTGTAACCTAATGAATCCCAGGATGTCACCATTTTCGGTTCTTGCACTGTTATGTCCTTCAAACTTGCCTCAAGTTCAGGTGTTACTAGCAATTTCTTTCACCTGTAGCAAAGCCACAAGGTACATACCTAGAGTTTGTTTTGACACTTAATACTGGCAAAGCAGGTGAACGGTAAAGCTGTAGACCCCACAGAAAGATCAACTTACAGTATGGATTGATAGTTGCATTACCAGTCAGACCCATTTCAAATGATTTCTTGTCTGAGGCTCCTTGAGCTTTACTTCTGATTATGAAAGAAGTCTTTGCCTTACTGGGTTTCTTTCTTTCAAACTTTCTAGAAGGATTCTCTGCACTCAAAAAAATATTTAGGCCTAATAAATAAGATTTATGTAATTTGATTGCATATAAATTTTCCATCCATTTGGATTACGTATTTTTAATGTAAACATATTAATAAACTTAATGTGATAAATATATGTAAGTCCTATATAAATAAAACAAGTAACAATTAGATTTATGTGATATTTTCAATTAATCCAATTTATTTTAAATAAATAAGAAATGGGTTTATGTGTTATTATGTAATAAACCTATTTTACTTAAAATGCATCACATTTAAGTAATTTGTATTAATAAACCCAATGTATTTTAAAATCATATTTATAAATTTGTATTTACTTATTCATCACCATTTCCCCTCCCCAATCACAATATACAACACAAAAAAGAATGGCCAGAGGGTCACTTCATTTCACATTTTTATTTTAGAAATAACAAGCACAAAAGGCAGCAAAAAGAGGAGCTAGCAAGACAGTCTGTGCTCACTGATACTGTGTTGTGTGCAACCTCAACAAAAAATAAAGTACTTACATTCTTTACTTAACACACCAAGGTTAATTGCACTACTTTAATTATTTATTTCTTTTTTTTGCCACAATAATCTAATTTCGGCAGGTCATCTGAAGTATCTATATCACTATCTGCATCTAACGGAGGTACAAAATCTATGTCCGCAGAAGATGAGGGGCTATCATCTACAGTACTACCAGATTCGTCTGACTGAGCAGCGAGTTTAATAACACCTGCCTTAAAATCGTTTAGAGTGTAGGGATTATGTTTACGATTTTTATGCGAGTGAAATGTTCCATATATGTTTGTCTCAAACGTACATCCTTCAAACATACAAGTTACGTTTTCATACTGCCTAAGATGTTGATTTACATGAGCAAAGTATTCCTTTTCAGTTAAAATTTCCTTACATGCACACGTCTGACAAAAGAATGTAGTTAACTGAACATTTGCTGCTGTTAACTTCCTGTGTGTTTGATATGTGTGACTCAAAAGATTCTTCCAACTTGTGAATGTACATGGGCAATCTGCATATAGACAGGGATATCGGCGATTGCGACCATAATGGAAATGTTTCAGCCTAAAATGTTTTAGCAATTCATACCGGGTAGATAATGAAATGTCACACACTTTGCATGGCCACATTCACATATCTGTGAACAAAGACAAAAGAAAAAAAATCAGTTACGTCCAAATATTAAAGAATCAACATAAATAATTTAATTTATACTTGATTTTACTGTAAGTCAAAATACAGCTACTACTACTAATAATAATTTATTAATAACTTTTTTATAACAATGAAATAACTACATAGGTCCAATTTATAAGAAACTATGGTTGATTGCAAGATGATATTAGGCTGTTCATGTCTGTAAAATATGTTTTTAAATATGTTTTTAACTATGTATGTTATGCTTTTTTTATGTTGAATCATATAACATTCAAACTGAGATTAATTGTTCATAATCAGATGTATTGATTCTTCTATGTATTAAAAAACAATCTTTGTAGCATACATACAAGATCTAGGAGGTTGTCCCACCATTTAGATGTAAGAAAAGATGCTTGATGTATCTGAAAAGGAAAAAAAATGGTTTTAGTTAGAAACAAAAGCATACTTTTGATTATGAAATTACAAAGCCAGCATTATATTTTTAGAGAATTATTAGAATAGTACTGTCATTTACTAATTGCAGTAGTTTATAACTGTCTTTATTTGCCGTCAAACGTTAAACCACAGAACAAGAGCAGACCAACAGCATAAGACACAGACGGGGTAAAACCATGGTTCACATAGAACACCCGACCAACTGGCAACTGTTGGAAGTTATCCATGTACGATTTAAATAGATTTAAAATTGCAGTTGGTTTAGTAATCGTTTAATGACACATCGCTATTTTAATCTTTAAACAGTTAACACCTAAAACCATTTTTTTCTCTCGGATTTAACTTAAGCTGTGCACGTGGCCAAAGTTCTAAGTTCTGTTATTCAGGTCAGAAAATACGGAAATGAATATAACGTTAAACCAAAAATAAATACGCATCCCAGTTACTTTTAATTATACTGTCTAGCTGAAAAAAGTAGCTTAAGGGGAAAGTAGATAAAGTTAGCTTTTATAAGAACCATGTGCAAGTTAGTTAGCTAACATAAGTGGAATAAATGCAAATTGATAGTCAGTGCATTGATACAGTTTAATACGATATCAACAGCAGTAATAACACACATATATATTGAAAGCAGTCAACTTTTATACGATAAATACATATGTAACTTGCCTTGCAATCAGGTTGATCCAAGAAGATGATCCGATGTAAGAACGGTGTTTTTTCAACTGCCTCTGCCGCGCGCGGGTTGCTGCTTTTTTTTTTTTTTTTTCATGTGCATTGCCATAGACATGTGTATGTGCAGTACCGCTCCCTACCGACTGGAGTATGGATAATTTCCGCCTCTAAACAATTCCATTGCCCATAAATTATATGCAAACCAATCTCATAAAATATAACTTATAGGATCTGGCTCGTTCCACAGCTAGATATATTTAAACCATATTCATAATTGTTAACTGATTACATCGAATAGTTTTCAGAATGAACCAATTTACATGGATTCTAAGCAATTTGACTACATACATTTTGAAAATATTATTATTTAAATAAAATCAAAAGGATGCAAATACATAATTATAAACTATGCCATGATTCATTTTTTTGAGTGTGCATTAGCAGAGCCATATTAGTGTTTTTCCAGTAACAAATATTACTATGTGATGGTGTGTGCTTTGTGTTTTTCTCTGGCTGAGTCTGTCAGGGTTCTTGCAGTGCTGAGCATTTCTTGCTTTACTCCACATTTTCTTCTATCCTCAACCAATGTAATAGTTGTTCTCTTTTTTGTGTATGACCTTTAATTTTTTTGTCAGTTCTGCATAAAAGGCTTCATTCTATTGATCATAATTTGTTATTTGATAGTCAGTAATCTGTAAAGGAACACTTTCTCTTTGCTGGCCAAATCTCTATTACCATCATGTTGTTGATCTTGTACACAGCATGCACCCTAAAAGTTTTCCTGCACCTGACCTGCTGTCTCACCTACAGGAAGGGAGAGGTCGAGGTTGGGACTTGTCTTTTGAATCTCACGTCACTTTGCCCTTCCCATCAAGCAGTAATTTGCAGTGCTGTATGCAAATAGATTTTCTCCTACACTTCTAAACAAACAGCCTCAGACAGTCTTATTACTTTGTTATACAACATATGTTTTTCAGTTCCAGTGCCTCTGCTTCTTTTATCAGTATCGTTTCCTGAACTATCATTAAATTCCCATTTTTTATGCATTTGTTCTGCTGCTTCGTTCTTCCTCTGTTGAACTTTATGTTCAAGTTGTAAAAACTTTTGCAATGCCTTTGGGTGTGTGTATGTTTGTATCTTTATATTCTGTATCTGGTCTGTAAGTTTATATTCATCATTCATTATAATTTAGAACATCTGTGTTGTTTTGAGACACTTTTTCAATCACTGTGTCTATATTTGGTACAGATATCCAGGCCTAAGGGAGCAATCTCACCCTAGAACCTCCAGGATAAATCAAAACATAAAGATATCATACTTTACAATTTTATCAAGTTGTGTGAGTGTAGCTCAATGCTATGTTTTTTTTAAAGCTTTTTCACAAAAAAAAACTAACTACATTGTGATTGAATGTTGATTCCTGCGAAATAGCTTGTTAAAATTATATCTAGCTTAATTTTTGCTCATAATTGTGGTTACTGTGAATGAGTTTTATGGCCTTATCTTCAGCAGTTTATGCATGACCTCACCCAAAGCTTTGCATATAAGCACAGAATCTCCAGAATGTAGCGCTAAAGTTAACCTGCACAAATCCATCATCAAGTCGTCTTTTAAAAATGATTGGAGGCTCCAGTCTGAGTTTCTTAGAACCTACTGCAGACAACCAGAACTCCTGCACTGTAGGTCAAAGTTACAGTTGGCCCTTCAACATTCATTTTGCAATTACTTTTAACCAGCTAGTTTGAAAGTTCATCCAGCTAGTTTCAAATACAATGTCAAGCAATCAGCAAAAATCCTTTAAAAAAAAAAAACTGTTATGTCAGGCTTGTAAATAAATAAGCGATATTTCACTGTACAGTAATTAATCATGGACTTATACTTCATGCTGTGATGAAATGAGCAGATCCGGAAATCAATAAATTGTATGAATCCTTGTCAAACCGCATGGATGCAGTCCTTCAAGCTCATACAAGATAATAAATTTGGATCTCACAGCACCACCTTCTTAATTTGCTGACATATTTTTGTATTTGCGGTAAATTTGTTTAATTTCTGTATAGCTGACAAAACTTTTGTCCTGCCAAAATTTGACCTTTCTGTCTTGATTAAATGAGAAATCTTTTTTCAGTGAAACAAATTTATTTCAGTGCATTAAACATCATTTGGGAGGGTATTAGCTTTTCATATGAGCTATTTCTAACACCAATTGATTAATTAAAAGTCAGGTTAATAGCAGGTGTTTCTACAAAATAGATAAGCGACAAGCCTTTTGTCAGGGACTGTATATATAAATCAAATCAAATCAAAATCAAATCAAAATCAAATCAAATTTTATTCATCACATACACATACATACAGGGTACGACATGCAGTGAAATGCTTTATACGACGGTCCGGCAAGAGGGGAATAGGGTGGGGGGAAAGAAAAAAAACATAGTTAAAGTATAAAAACTATATAAAATAGAATATAAGGTATAAGGATATATAAAAATAGGTATGTAAACAAGAAAGAAAAATGTATATACAGAGAAAATCCTTATGGCAGTAGACGGTGAAACAGTAAACAGTGTGTACCAAAATGTAAATGTAAATTTTAGTGATGGGTTGTCCATAAAGTGTCCGTGTGCAGTATGGTGCGGTGTAAGGGTCCGTAAGTGTCCGTGTGCGGTATAGAGTGTCCATAAAGTGTCCGTGTGCAGAATGGTGTGGTATAAAATAAATAATATAAAGTGCACTTTGCTGTGCAAGTCCAGAGTTTAAAGTGACGTGGTGCGAGAGGTGAGGTATGTACAGAGAAGAGGTGTGATGATGGAGAGAGTGGACCAGCTTTTAGATCCCGGGTGTTTCCTGGTTTAAACACCGAATGGCCTGCGGGAAGAAGCTCCTCCTCATTCTCTCTGTGTTCGCTTTCAAGGAGCGGAAGCGTTTCCCTGAACGCAACAAAGAGAAGAGTCCATTGTTGGGATGGCTGAGGTCCTTCACAATCTTTCTGGCTCTGGTCCTGCACCGCAAGCTGTAGATGTCCTGCAGGTCAGGGAGCTCGGTGTGGATGGTACGTTCAGCTGAACACACCACCCTCTGGAGGGCTCGTCTGTCCTGCATGGTGCTGTTCCCGAACCAGGAAGTGATGCTACCCGTCAGAACGCTCTCAATGGTGCAGGTGTAGAAAGTCTTTAGCACCTGAGAGGGTAGTTTAAAGTCCCTTAAGTGTCTCAGATGGTACAGACACTGCTGGGCCTTCTTCACCAGGGGTTTAGTGTGACAGGAACAAGACAGGTCCTGTGTGATGTGAACACCCAGGTACCGGAAACTGTCCACTCTTTCCACTGGAGTCCCGCAGATGTTTAGCGGTTGGTATGACCGCTCCTGCTTTGTGCTGAAATCCACGATCAGCTCCTTAGTTTTGCTGACGTTCAGGAGAAGGTTGTTCTCCTGGCACCATCTCTCCAGGTTTTTAACCTCCTGTAGGTAGGCCGTCTCGTCGTTGTTGTTGATCAGGCCCACCACAACAGTGTCGTCAGCAAACTTGATGATGACTGTCATATGTGTACAGTGAGTACAGCAGGGGGCTCAGAACACAACCCTGGGGAGCTCCAGTGCTGAGGGCGAGGGTGGATGAGGTGTGTTTTCCCACCCGTATGGCTTGTGGTCTGTCTGTCAAGAAGTTAGAGATCCATTGACACAGCGGCTGGCTGAGGCCCAGGACCTCCAACTTAGAGGTGAGTGTGGAGGGAATTATGGTGTTAAATGCTGAACTGTAGTCCACGAACAACATCTTTGCATAATTCCCATTTCTTTGGTCCAGGTGGCTCATCGTGGTGTGAAGGAGATGAGCAATGGCGTCCTCAGTAGAGCGGTTCTGACGGTACGCAAACTGTAATGGGTCGAGTGTGTCTGGTAGTGATGCAATGATGAAGTCTCTGACCAGTCTCTCAAAGCACTTCATCACTACTGAGGTCAGAGCTACAGGGCGGTAGTCATTGAGGCAGGCGGGCTGGGGTTTCTTCGGAACAGGAACAATGGTGGACTGTTTAAAACATGAGGGGACAACAGACTGTTCCAGTGAGAGGTTGAATATCTCAGTGAACACCGGTGCTAGCTGGTCAGCGCAGGCTTTCAGAACCCGACCTGTGATGCCATCTGGTCCTGCTGCCTTCCTGGTAGTCACTCTCTTGAATGCCCTCCTCACGTCATGCTCCGAGATGGTGAATGTGTTTACCTCTCCGGCTCTCTCGGCGTGCACTCTGGTTGTGCCGCTAGCACCGCTAGCGTGGTTAGCTGCAGCCTTGAAACGAGCGTAAATGGTGTTTAGCTCGTCTGCCAGAGAAGCGTCCGCACTCACCATTCTAGAAGATGGTGTTTTATAGTCCGTTATTGTCCTTAGTCCCTGCCACAGGCTCCTCGAGCCACCATGTTGAAACTGTGACTCTAGTTTCCTCCCGTAGCACCGCTTTGCATCCTTCACCGCTCTGCGAACACTGTAAGACGCAGCCTTGTATTCATCCATGTCCCCGGTGGCGAGCCCCGTGTTGTAGGAAGCGGAGCGGGATCTCAGAGCGTCGCGGATGGTTTTATCCACCCACGGCTTCTGGTTGGGAAACGTTCTGATGGTGGTTTTCTGCACCGTATCATCCGCTAGTTTCCCGATGAATCCCACAACCGCTTCCATAAACATGTTGACGTCATCAGAGCTGCGCCGGAACATGTCCCAGTCTGCGTCATCCAGAGCGTCCTGCAGAGCGGCCACCGATTGCTCAGTCCAGCGCGTGACCTCCCTCTGAACCGGAGCTTCCTGTTTCAGCCTTTGTTTGTAAACAGGCATGAGGAAGATGGCGGCATGGTCTGATTTCCCAAACGGTGGACGTGATTGTGCCTTGTAGCTGTTCTTTAGTGTTGTATAGCAGTGGTCCATTGTTCTTTGGCCCCTGGTGGGGCAGGTGATGTGCTGATAAAAGTTCGGGAGTGCGCGCTTGAGGTTGGCACTGTTGAAATCTCCGACCACAATGAGCGCAGCGTCCCGATGCTGTGTTTGGTGTTGCGTTAGTGACTCATGTAAGTCCCATACTGCAGTGTCCGTGTCCGCTTGAGGTGGAATATAAACGGCACTGACTATGACCGAACTGAATTCCCGAGGTAGATAAAAGGGCCGACATTTGATGGTCAGTAGTTCCAGATTTGGTGTGCAGGAGCGTGAAAGAGGAACAATGCTAGCGCTATCACACCAGTGGTTGTTCACCATCAGACACACTCCACCTCCTGGAAGTGTACTAAAGAAACTGAATTCAAATTAACAAAGTGGAACATCTGTGAACCCAATGATCGGAGTCCAGGAGAAGATTGTGTTGGTATGATACTGGCTGTGGGGGACAATTTGCTACCATTTGTTCCAGGAGAGTAACCCTGGTGAAGGAGAGAAAAACATGGGAATATGCTTTCAATCACTGCAAGAGTGATTACATTGGCGTGAACATTATGCGTTTTGAAACACAGCTAGACCATCTTAAGAACAAGCCCAAACAGCCAGTGTGTGGACAGGACTGCATTTCCTTGATGGACAATGGTACAATGTGAACAGGACACCACTGGGGAGCCTGGTATCACTGCCTTCCTGCCCAGCCAGTCCCTACCAGTGTGGTGCTTACAACCTTAAAGTGAGCATATGGGAGAACAGGGACTGCAATGAGGAGTTTAATTTCATTTCCAATTACTGAAGGTCAGTAGTAACTATACAAATATGTGCAGGTTAATAGCATAAGAATTTTTAGATCAGCACTAAAGACAATAAAACTTTACATTTGATTCATTTCCTCTTTCAAACTGTCAATAATTGTGTTTATTTTTCTTTAACAGATGACTTTCTAAAAAATACAGTAGTATTTTGCCCTCAAGAATTTATTCAGACCTATAATTATCATGCTTATTTGGATTTATTGATATGTCTGGAAAGAATGTATTTTAAAACATTGTATACAATTTGTTTGTTGTTTGGCTTTTCAGTAACTAATTGTCAGGGTAGTGACCACAAGTCGGAAGCAAGAGCAAGCAATCTTTATTAAGACTTTCGGCGCACAAACACAAGACTGAGAGTGTACGAACCGTGACGCGGGTTCAGTCCGTAATGTGGGTATAATCCACACAGCTGTAATGGGGAAGCTGAGGCGGAAGCCGAAGTATAGCAAATCAATGTTTGATGTCAATACCAGGCAATGCCAACACAAACACTTGCAAAGAGTGAGATATCCGGTGGTGCGCTCCACTAAGCGCGGCCCACAAAGTCCCGAACCAAATGCAAGGCGGGTCGTGATAAATCCAAGGGTGCGCGAAGTGAAACGCGGTGCTGAGCGAAACTGAGAATTGTACAGCGAACAGCGAGAGCAATAATACACACATACGAACAATAACGTACGGTGAGTGTTTGTGTGTGAGGGGTTTATGTAGGAGATGGGATGAGTGAGTGAATGAGAGTCATTAAGCCTCAGGTGTTCCAAATCAGTAGTTTGGCGAAGAGCTCCGTACGGGCGGGGCACGCACAGGAGAAGAAGCAAAGAACTCCATGACACCACCCCCTCCCCCACGGGTGGCACCGGATGCCCAGACCCTGCGATGAGGCCGACACCGAGAACGGGGCGCCGGGCGAAGCGGATGCGAGGCGTGAAACTCCAGCAGCAATGCGGGATCCAGTACGTCTGACCACCCAAGACCGCTCCTTCGGACCGTCACCCTCCCAGTCCAGCAAGTACTCAAGGCGACCCCCGCTCCGCCGGGAATCCAGCACCCAGGACGGGTGGGACATCTGGCGAAGGTGTGGCCGGGAGTCCCACAATACAGACACTTCCCGGTGGCTAGGCGATGCCAAGATGGCGATGCCAAGATGGCGCCGGTGAGGTCGGCTGCCGGCACGACTGCTCCGGCTACGGTTTTTCTTTTTTTGTTTATTTTATACTTTTATTTAACTAGTTTTAGTTCCATCTACACAAGATGGACATCATTAGATATGACAGAGACACTTTTATATCTATTGGTGTACAATGCACTCACTTTTCGCGCTTTTAAACCCGGACCCATGCTGGCCGAGCGAGATCCTGAGGAAGAACAAAAGACGTGACCCGTACCGGCGTCCGCAAGGGAAACGAGCCGGCGTCAGGAACAGGCTGAGGGCATGCGCACACCGCGCTCCCTTACCTAGTATCCTGTTAGCCAACGTCCAGTCACTGGAGAACAAGCTCGACGACCTCAGGGCAAGGGTCAAATTCCAGAGAGACATTCGGGACTGCAACCTTCTCTGCTTCACCGAGACATGGCTGAACCCAGCGGTACCGGACCACGCCATCCAGCCGGCCGAGTTTTTCTCGGTTTACCGCATGGACAGAACACTGGAGTCGGGGAAGTCAAGAGGAGGTGGAGTGTGTCTGATGGTGAACAACCACTGGTGCGACAGCGCGAGCATTGTTCCTCTTTCACGCTCCTGCACACCAAACCTGGAACTACTGACCATCAAATGTCGGCCCTTTTATCTACCTCGGGAATTCAGTTCGGTCATAGTCAGTGCCGTTTATATTCCACCTCAAGCAGACACGGACACTGCAGTATGGGACTTACATGAGTCACTAACGCAACACCAAATACAGCATCGGGACGCTGCGCTCATTGTGGTCGGAGATTTCAACAGTGCCAACCTCAAGCACGCACTCCCGAACTTTTATCAGCACATCACCTGCCCCACCAGGGGCAAAAGAACACTGGACCATTGCTACACAACATTCAAGAACAGCTACAAGGCACAATCACGTCCACCGTTTGGGAAATCAGACCATGCAGCCATCTTCCTCATGCCTGTTTACAAACAAAGGCTGAAACAGGAAGCTCCGGTTCAGAGGGAGGTCGCGCGCTGGACTGACCAATCGGTGGCCGCTCTGCAAGACGCTTTGGATGACGCAGACTGGGACATGTTTCGGCGCAGCTCTGATGACGTCAACATGTTTATGGAAGCGGTTGTGGGATTCATCGGGAAACTAACGGATGATACGGTGCAAAAAAACGCTATCAGAACGTTTCCCAACCAGAAGCCAAGGGTGGATAAAATCATCCGCGACGCTCTAAAATACCGCTCCGCTGCCTACAACACGGGGCTCGCCACCGGGGACATGGATGAATACAAGGCTGCGTCTTAGTGTTCGCAGAGCGGTGAAGGATGCAAATCGGTACTTCGGGAGGAAACTGGAATCACAGTTCCAACAAGGTGGCCCTAGGAGCCTGTGGCAGGGACTAAGGACAATAACGGACTATAAAACACCATCTTCCATAATTGGTGAATGCGGACGCTTCTCTGGCAGACGAGCTAAACACCTTTTACGCTCGTTTCGAGGCTGCAGCTAACCACACTAGCGGCGCTAGCGGCACAACCAGCATGCACGCTGAGAGAGCCAGAGAGGTAAACACATTCACCATCTCGGAGCATGACGTGAGGAGGGCATTCAAGAGAGTGAATACCAGGAAGGCAGCAGGACCAGATGGCATCACAGGTCGGGTTCTGAAAGCCTGCGCTGACCAGCTAACACCGGTGTTCACTGAGATATTCAACCTCTCTTTGGAACAGTCTGTTGTCCCCTCATGCTCCAAACAGTCCACCATTGTTCCTGTTCCGAAGAAACCCCAGCCCGCCTGCCTCAATGACTATCGCAATGACTAGTGATAAAGTGCTTTGAGAGACTGGTCAGAGACTTCATCACTGCCTCACTACCGGACACACTGGACCCACTACAGTTTGCGTACCGTCAGAACCGTTCGACTGAGGACGCAATTGCACATCTTCTCCACACTACAATCAGCCACCTGGACCAAAGAAACGGGAATTACACAAAGATGCTGTTTGTTGACTACAGTTCAGCATTTTACACCATAATTCCCTCCACATTCACCTCTAAGTTGGAGGTCCTGGGACTCCTGCCGCTGACACAGCCTGCCGCTGTGTCAATGGATTTTAAACTTCCTGACGGACAGACCACAAGCTGTACGGGTGGGAAAACACACCTCATCCACCCTCACCCTCAGCACTGGAGCTCCCCAGGGTTGTGTTCTGAGCCCCCTGCTGTACTCACTGTACACGTATGCCTGTGTGGCCACTTCCAACTCCACCACCATCATCAAGTTTGCTGACGACACCGTTGTGGTGGGCCGGATCTCCAACAGCGACGAGACGGCCTACCTACAGGAGGTTAAAAACATGGAGAGATGGTGCCAGGAGAACAACCTTCTCCTGAACGTCAGCAAGACTAAGGAGTTGATCGTGGACTTCAGCACAAAGCGGGAGCGGTCATAGCAACCGCTAAACATCTGCGGGACTCCAGTGGAAAGAGTGGACAGTTTCCGGTACTTGGGTGTTCACATCACACAGGACCTGTCTTGGTCCTGTCACATCAACACCCTGGTGAAGAAGGCCCGGCAGTGTCTGTACCATCTGAGACGCTTAAGGGACTTTAAACTACCCTCTCAGGTGCTTAAGACTTTTTACACCTGCACCATTGAGAGCGTTCTGACGGGTAGCATCACTTGCTGGTTTGGGAACAGCACCATGCAGGACAGGCGAGCCCTCCAGAGGGTGGTGCATTCAGCTGAACGTACCATCCACACCGAGCTCCCTGACCTGCAGGACATTTACAGCACGCTGTGCAGGACCAGAGCCAGGAAGATTGTGAAGGACCTTAGCCATCCCAACAATGGACTCTTTTCTCTGTTGCGTTCGGGGAAAAGCGAACACAGAGAGAACGAGGAGGAGCTTCTTCCCGCAGGCCATTCGGAGTTTAAACCAGGAAACACCCTGGATCTAAAAAAAAAAAAAACCTGTCCCACTCTCTCAATCATCACCCTTTTTCCCCTGCACAAATCACACTTTTCGTGCTACGCACATTATACACTGGACTTGCACAGCACAGTGCACTTTACAATTCATATTTTTATTTTTTTTTTCATATTTATTTCATATTTTTTTCATATTTTTATATTCTTATTTTTATACCACACCATTCCGCACAAGGACACTTTACACCACACCTTACTGCACACGGACACTCATGGACACTTTACACCACACCAGACCGCACACTGACACTTTATGGACAATCAAAAACCATGCCTAACTTGTTTACTGTTGTTTACTGTTTAACTGCACACTGCCATAAGCATTTTTTGTGTATATATGTATATATATATATATATCCTTATTTATCTGCCTTCTTTTTCTTGTTATTATATTTTTCTTTTTAAATTTTGTTATTATATTTAAAATTTTTATTCTCCTTTTCACCCCATTTTATTCCCTCATGCCGGACCGTCGTTAAAAGCATTTCACTGCATGTCGTACCCTGTATGTATGTGTATGTGACGAATAAAATTTGATTTGATTTGATTTGATTTGCCAACACAAACACTTGCAAAGAGTGAGATCTCCGGTGGTGCGCTCCACGGAGCGCGGACCACAAAGTCCCAAACCAAATGCAAGGCGGGTCGTGATAAATCCAAGGGTGCGCGAAGTGAAGCGCGGTGCTGAGCGAAACAGAGAATCGTACAGCGAACAGCGAGAGCAATAACACACACATACGAACAATAACGGACGGTAAGTGTTTGTGTGTAAGGGGTTTATATAGGAGATGGGATGAGTGAGTGAAAGAGAGTCAATGAGCCTCAGGTGTTCCAAATCAGTATTTTGGCAAAGAGCTCCGTACAGGCGGGGCACGCACGGGAAAAGAAGCAGGGAGCTCCCTGACAACAGCGAGCATAGTTAGGGAAGTGGTGATAATCCGTATGATCGGAACCAAGAGCATGAACCAGCGGGAAATGCTGGCAGTCGGGAATCCAGGAGGTCACTAGCATGACTTTTTAGTAAGCCACCTGTCTCTCGTTAAAGCAGGGAGCGGCAGAACGAAGCAGTGTGACAGCTACCGAGGGGGGTGTGGCAGGTGAATCCCTGACATTACCCCCCCCTCCAAGGGTGGCACCTGACGCCCCAAAACCACCCACACCAGGCGGGCCAGGGCACTCCGAGGAAGGCCCCGCCAACCGTCCAGGGTCGAAGGAGGAGGCCTGAAACGCACCGCCAAGAAGCTGGGGAAGGTCAAGAAGGACCCAAGGCGGAGCGACGTCCCCTGCAGAGATCTGAGGCAGAGCGATGCTCTCTGCGAAAATCTGGAACAGAGTGACGCCCACTATGGAGATCTGGAATGGAGCGACGTCCCCTGCGGAGACCAGGGGTGGAGCGATGTCCTCGGCAGAGATTACAGGCTGGACGACCCCCTTGGTGGAGATCAGAGGCAGGTAGACGCCTTCAGTGGAGATCAGAGGCCGATTGATGCCTTCAGCAAAAAACAGGGGTGGGGCAACGCTCCCGGCAGAAATCGGCAGGATTTAGAGGCATTACAATGCCTACGGCGGAGTCCGGAGACCGACCGATGCCCACGGTGGAGTTCCGAGGCTGAGTGACGCCCTCGGTGGAGGTCAGAGGCCGGAAATCTGGAGGCCGGAAATCTGGAGCAGAACGACGCCCTTGGCGGGGTTCAGGAGCTGAGCGCCGCCCTCTGCAGGAGTTTGGAGCAGACCCTGGGAGAAACTTTGGAGTGCTTTGTCGCCTTCAGTAAAACTTATAGGCATGACGTCGCCTTGAGAGGGACTTGGAGGGGAGACGTCGCCGCCAGAGGCACTTGGAGATGTGGCGTCGCCTTCAGAGACACTTGGAGAAGTGACTTCGCCATCAGAGGGACTAGGAAGCGAGACGCCGCCTTTTGAGGAGTTTGGAGGCAAGACGTCGCTTTCAGGGGGACTGGGAGGCGAGATGTCACCTTCAGAGGAGCTCAGGGGCGAGACATCTCCTTCTAAAGAACTCGGGGGCAAGACATTGCATTCAGAGGAACCTGGAGGTACGATGGCACATCCGGAGGGGTTTGGCAATGATGTTTTGTCTGTGTCACGTTCCGGCAGTGGTACGATGTCCCCTTCATGGCCAGGCAGTGGTGCGACATCCTCGACAGGACACTGGAGCTGAGCGTCACCCTCGGCAATACACTGAAGCTGAGCAGCACCCTCAACGGAACTCTGAAGCGGAGCGACACCCTCGACAGAATTTTTCAGTGAAGCCGTGCGCCGTGAGCTTCTGTCAGGGTAGTGACCACGAGTCGGAAGCGAGAGTAGCTCTATCATCTTTATTAAGCCTTTAGGCACACAAACACAAGACTTGGGGGGGGGTACAAACAGTGACGCGGGTTCAGTCCGTAATGCGGGTATAATCGAGCGTAGTTAGGGAAGTAGTGATAATCCATATGATTGGAACCGGATGCATGAACCAGCGGGAAATGATGGCAGTCGGGAATCAAGAAGGTCACTAGCATGATTGTTTAGTAGGTCCAACACCAGTGATGTTGGAACGCAGGCTTATATAGGGAAAGCCGTAACGAGACAGCGTGACAGCTACTGAGGGGGGGCGTGGTAGGTGGATCCCTGACACTAATAGAAAACAAATGCAGAAAATTATTATTAAAAAAAAAAGAGCAATAGAAATCCTATTAAGGCTTCTTAGTTGTTGTATGAGTTGCATAAATACAATTTCAACTCAAAGGCTTAGGTTACATTGTTGTAAAGAGCCTCTCTTGGTTTGCATTTTGCAGATTTGAATGAGAAATCTGACATGCTAAGCCACATTTTGACAATACTTTGCATTTTAAGGTAAGGGAGAGGGATACATTCAAGTTGCTGTGCTTTTTTAATCATTGTTGTGTACTATATAAAGTAATTAAAACATTGCTGTAAAAAATGCCTTGAATTTTTTAGAAGGTGATTAAAAACAAATCTTGACACTAAACAGATCTATTACCCAGACTATGTAAAACTACATGGATTGTAGAATCAAATTAACTACATTACCCAATAATAAAGTTCAACATAATAGACAAATAAGACACAGATCAACAAAACATCACCCAAAACACACAAAGAACAGTTTGTCATCAGCAACTGGCTGGACATGGGGACACATATGAAACTTCAACAAGTGCAAGCCACACTCATAACAGACTTTTAAACAAGTTAACAGGCAGAGGTAGCATTATATCGGCCTCTCGTCTAATGCTCTCCTGTCTCTTTTTCTGTTTTTGGAGGAGAAAATAAACCAAATCAATACCAACAGAAAACAAAAGACTAAACATGCAAAAAGGCTTAGGTCATAACACTCATAAATCCACTGTCTACAGAAGCCTATTATTCCTAAGAGAAAAACACAGTAGCAGTTCATTTGTAACCTAATGAATCCCAGGATGTCACCATTTTCGGTTCTTGCACTGTTATGTCCTTCAAACTTGCCTAAAGTTCAGGTGTTACTAGCAATTTCTTTCACCTGTAGCAACGCCACAAGGTACATACCTTCCTCCTACACTTCTAAACAAACAGCCTCAGACAGTCTTATTACTTTGTTATACAACATATGTTTTCCAGTTCCAGTGCCTCTGCTTCTTTTATCAGTATCGTTTCCTGAACTATCATTAAATTCCCATTTTTTATGCATTTGTTCTGCTGCTTCGTTCTTCCTCTGTTGAACTTTATGTTCAAGTTGTAAAAACTTTTGCAATGCCTTTGGGTGTGTGTATGTTTGTATGTTTATATTCTGTATCTGGTCTGTAAGTTTATATTCATCATTCATTATAATTTAGAACATCTGTGATGTTTTGAGACACTTTTTCAATCACTGTGTCTATATTTGGTACAGATATCCAGGCACAAAGGAGCAATCTCACCCTAGAACTTCCAGGATAAACTGAAACATAAAGGTATCATACTTTACAATTCGATCAAGTTGTGTAGCTTAATGCTAGTTTTTTTTTTAAAGCCGATTCCCAAAAAAAAAACACCTACATTGTGATTGAATGTTGATTCCTGAGAAATAGCCTGTTAAAATTATATCTAGCTTAATTTTTGCTCAAATTTGTGGTTACTGTGGACCAGTTTCTTGGCCTTATCTTCAGCAGTTTATGCATGACCTCACCCCAAACTTTGCATATGAGCACAGAATCTCCCGAATGTAGAGCTTACGTTAACCTGCACAAATCCATCATCGAGTCGTCTTTTAAAAATGATTTGAGGCTCCAGTCTGAGTTTCTTAGAACCTACTGCAGCCCAACAGAACTCTTGCATTGTAGGTCAAAGTTACAGTTGGCCCTTCAACATTCATTTTGCTATTTCTTTTAACCAGCTAGTTCCAAAGTTCATCCAGCTAGTTTCAAATACAATGTCAAGCAATCAGCAAAAATCCTTAAAAAAAACCTGTTATGTCAGGCTTGTAAATAAATAAGCAATATTTCACTGTACAGTAATTAATGTTGGACTTATACTTCATGCTGTGATGAAATGAGCAGATCTGGAACATTTGTTAAAAACTGGAATAAGTAGAAAACAAGTAGTCTATACTAACAGTAAGTACCAAATCAATACACTGAATCAAAAAGAAGAAAGAAAAATGACATTACACACATTAACGCTTGGTTATGCAAATTAGCACGTACTGACTCAGGCACTGTGAGGCTACAAAATGTTAATAGATTGGTAAAAACACTTACTCAGAAATGGGAGCTTAATATATTCTACTTCTAATTCAACCTCGAGAACAATCACCCACCATTTCAGCTGCTTGGGTTCTAGGTGAAGCTCTTTCAGTTGTTTTTGTTGTACAGTGCAGAAATTCATTCCAAGCTGAACCGTGCCAACCAGGAAAATGACTGATAGTGATCATGTTTTTTCTTAAATATTTTAGAATAGTGAGAAGGCAAGGACAACACGATGCAAATGACAAGACTATGTACAGTGCTGTAAGAAAGCATTCCTAGTGTTTTCTTTTCTTTTGCATATTTAGCAAATTTAGGAAAGCAAATACATAATATTTTTATCATGGAAGAGTACATCATTTGTTCAATAGATAAGTAATAATTTGGCACTGAATTAAATGATGTATATCGCAGGTACAAATATGCAGTCCACGCTCGGCACACTTTGGGGTTTGGTGAACAGATGATGACGTGATAATATTGTTTTACATGTGCTTTAAATAATTTCAGTCAAGCTGATATCAGAAAGTATAATACATGCAAGTACAGGTGTAGAGCGATTAGATGCCTAACAGCAAAGATGAAATCTCTCCTTTTTATTTTGTTCCTGTTGGGACTTTATAGTATGGCTGTAAGTTTGATAAGAGATTACCTTTATTCACCACAGAATGTGCTATTATCTGCAGCTGAGGGTTACTGCAATCAGCACTATGGACATTTGGCTAGCTTCACTACTCAAGAAGAATATCAAAGAGCTGCGATGGTTACAGGACAAAGCGATTTTCTAGCTTGGATTGGCCTGAACAGAACAGCACCACATGTAAAGATCTGGAAGTGGATTGATGGAACAGAAGTCAATTTCACAAAGTGGAACCCAAGTGAGCCTGATGATCAGAGTCCAGGAGAGGATTGTGCTGTTATGAGATTATCTGGCTGGTGTGATACAAACTGTTGGGGACAATTTTCTACCATTTGTTCAAGGAGGTTTGTTTTGGTGAGAGAGAACAAAACATGGGACGAGGCTCTTAGGTACTGCAGAAACCACTACACTGACTTGGTCTTTGTGGATTCTGTAGCACAGCTAAACCTGCTAAAGATAGAGACTAAACAAGCCCAAACAGCCAGTGTGTGGACAGGACTGCGTTTCCTTGATGGAAAATGGTTGTGGGTGAACATGATGCCACTGGGGAATCTGGTCTCACTGCCTTCATGCCCAATCTGGCCCTATCAGTGTGGTGCATACAACTTCAGCGCATATGTCTGGGAGAACAGAGACTGTAACGAGTCACGTAATTTCCTCTGCTATCATTGAGGGTGAGTAATAAACAACCAGACTATTAACCAGGATTGTGTACGTTTTTAGTAATAATGTCATATTAATGGTTATGTGATAACTGACATTAATTGTACCTTTTTTTTTTTTTAAACAGATAAGTACATCACTTCAAGAAGAATATCACCCTCAAGAAGCATTCTTGAAAAATTCATTCGAACCTAGATGTAGTGTGTTTAACCATAAATCATAAATTCTAAACTGTTAAAGTTAAATAATTTTGTCTTATTGTAATTTAGGACAGGTTTTGTTTAGTTGTATAGTTTTCTCTTGAAAATCTTTATATTAACACATTTGTACTTATATTTTCAGGAACCTTCAGCAGAAGTCTAGAATGCTAGATTGTAAAAAGAAATGTAGTGGGTAAAAAATACATTAAATAAAGAATCTCGTTAAAGTTTATTTGTTGTACGAGTTGTTGTATGCAGACAATTTCACGACATGTTGATAGCCCAGGTTACATTGTTCTACAGAGGATCACTTCAGTAGTTTGCATGTGACAGATTTGAATAGGAAATTTGATGTGCACTGCTTTGATGACAGCGATCTTGAGGCAAGAGATTTTTTTTAAAGGTACATTTAAGTAAAAGTGCTTTTTTTATTGTTATACAATGAAAAGTTGTATTATATAAAATCATTAAAACATCGCGGTCAGAATTGACAGAAAATAACTTGCATAAATAAAGTTGAGACGTGACAAAAAATGCACTGCTTTTTCACCATGAAACTTTGTGCAAAGTAAACTTAGCTTCACCTCTGCTGACATCTGTTTTACGAACTATGCAAAAGCTAGATGGTTAATAAGCAAATACTACCCCCAGTGGCTTGTTCTTAAGAAATGATGATTATAGATCAGCGGTGACAAACTCAGGCCCGATTTGGCCCGTGAGATTATATCAAATGTGTATTAGAGCTGGCCCACCAGTATATAGCGCATGCACTGCTAATACTACAAATCCCAGAATGCTTTGTTAGTGCGTTGGTGCGTCAGAGTCGAGACCGCTGAAAAACTCCATGTACTCAGCGCTGAATTTGCAAAACACCACTCAGGAGTCTCACTGATGAACAACTTCACTCAATCCTGAGGATTTTCTCAGCTCAGAGCCTAAACCCAGACATGATGCACTTGTATATAAGAAGAGATGCAGGTATCTGGCTTCAACCATTCAGAGTAAATCAGTGTAAAAACTGAGCTTAAATGAATGATGTCATTATGCACTTTTCTTACTCCAAGGCATGAACTGTTAATAGTTGAAAGATTGCTTTTTTTTAATTAAAGGAAATTATTATTATTTTTGGTTTTGTTGTTGTCCTGTGAAAAAAGATTTACATTATAAAGGAATTTGAAAGGCTATACATAGAGAGAGAGAGAGAGAGAGAGAGAGAGAGAGAGAGAGAGAGAGAGAGAGACATGATAAGAAATGAATACCACTGATGTGTGTTTTATTTCAAATTTAATTTCTCATGTGTTTATAATATTAAACTTTGGTTGTTCCAGATTCAATGTTTATGCAAAACTAAAGTTTGTTTCCATATTAAAAGGTTCAACATTACACATCTGGAGAGACGGAAAACATGCACAAATGCAGTAATTCTTTAATAAATATTAAGTTTGGCGACTTTGTCCCAGTTTTTAATTTTGGCCCACTGTGAATTTGAGTTTGACACCCCTGATCTAGATGGACAGTTTTGATGTTTTATGAAGGTTGTTTGAAACATAATCCAAAAGTTTGCATGCACTTGTGTGCATTGCTCATATTTTTGTAATTTATGAAACACTTTGCATTTTCTATTAGATTGCTTCTATATATGTAGACTGCATTTTGCTTAACAGAAACAGTAAACTTTTGACAGGTACTTTACTGTATATATGTGATATTCTACGGACACATACAGAATGTAAGAATTCTGTTTCTCTTTTTACTGGTATTGTATCCTTAGAAATATCTCTTTCCTTTTGGTCTAAATAGAGGATATTTCTGCTAAACCCAGCCATTAGGGTTGCACAAGCCAGTGCACTCTTAGTGCTGGTCCCAAACCCGGATAAATGGGAGGGTTGCGTTATGAAGGGCATCCAGTGGAAAAACTGTGCCAAATCAAATATGCAGATTACAAATCAGAATTTCACACCGGATCGGTCGAAGCCCGCGTTACCAACGACCACCACAGGTATTGTTAGCCAACATAGTACCAGTGGAAATTGGGCTACTGATGGCCAAAGGAGGAGAAGGAGAGGGGGAAGACATCTATAGAGACGGCAGGAAAAGGAAAAGTGTAGGAGAGTGGAGGTTAGAGTTGGTACAATTAAATGTTGGTACTATTACTGGCAAAGGGAGAGGGAGCTGATATGATGGAGAGGAGAAATGTGTGTTCAGGAGACCAAGTGGAAAGGGAGTAAGACCAGGAACATTGGAGGTGTTTAAACTGTTCTTTCATGGTGTGGATGGAAAGAGAAATGGTGTAGGGGTGATTCTGAAGGAAGGGTCCAGTAAGAGTGTAGTGGAGGTCAAGTCAAGTCAAGTCAAGAGTCAAGAGGCTTTTATTGTAATTTTTACTATACACAGTGGTACACAGTAAAAACGAAACAACGTTCCTCCGGAACCCTGGTGCTACACTAAACAACAAAACAACAACAGCATAGAGCTACAACACAAACATAAAGTGCATCGAGTGCAACCTGGTGCAAACAGTGCAAACAAAAAAACAGTACAGTACAGACAGACAGTGCAGACAGACAACACAAGACAATACAAGACAAGACAAAAGACAAAAAAACAAGTATAGCGCCGACTAGTAAACCTACTGTATACTTGAATATACAGTACTGTGTAAGGAGAAATGTAAAAACTATACCCAGGAGAGAATACAAACAGAACAGAACGATGTAGTGCAACTACAGCAGCAGCAAGGAGGTGCAAAGACAGCATGTAAACATTCTACTGTAATACAAGGTGCGAGTATAAATAATAATAATAAATAGATAAATGGTGGTGGAGTGAATCGAGATGAGTGATGACACACATTTGAGTGAGTGTGTGTGTAAGTGAGTGTGTGTGTGAGTTCTGTTTCAGTTCTTTGTGTTGAGAAGCCTGATGGCTTGTGGAAAGAAACTGTTTCACAACAGTCTTGTTGTGACGGCACGAATGCTTTGGAACCGTTTTCCTGATGGTAAGAGTGTGAAAAGTGTGTGTGACGGGTGTGTGTGATCGTCCACAATGCTGTGTGCTTTGCAGATGCAGCGTGTGGTGTAAATGTCCATGATAGAGGGGAGAGGGACTCCGATGATCTTCTCAGCTGTCCTCACTATCCTCTGTAGGGTCTTGCGATCCGAGACGGTGCAATTCACAAACCAGGCAGTGATGCAGCTGCTCAAGATGCTCTCAATGGTCCCTCTGTAGAACATGGTCAGGATGGGGGGGAGGGAGGTGGGCTTTCCTCAGCCTTCTCAGGAAGTAGAGATGCTGCTAGGCTTTCTTAGTGATGGAGCTGGTGTTAAGTGACCAGGTGAGGTTGTCTGCCAGATGAACACCAAGGAATTTGGTGCTCTTGATGATCTCCACTGAGGATCCATCAATAATCAGTGGAGATTGGTCGCTCTGTGCTCGCCTGAAGTTCACAACCATCTCTTTCGTTTTGTCCACGTTCAGAGACAGGTTGTTTGCTCCACATCAGGGAGTTAACTGTTGCACCTCTTTTCTATATGCTGAAGAGAGGTGGTGAAGAGAGTTTCTGATAGGGTGATGATCGTGAAGCTGGAAGTTGAAGGAGTGATGATAAATGTCATCAGTGTTTATGTTCCACAAGTGGGTTGTGAGGAAAAATTCTGGAGTAAGTTAGATGAAGTGGTGGAAGGTAAACCTAGGAATGAAAGATTGAGGGCAGACTTTAATGGGCATGTAGGTGAAGGGAACAGAGGTGATGAGGAGGTGATGGTAGGTATGGTTTTAAGGAGAGGAATGTAGAAGGGCAGATGGTGGTAGATTTAGCTAAAAGAGTGGAAATGGCAGTGGTGAATACGTATTTTAAGAAGAAGGAGGATCATAGGGTGACGTATAAGAGTGGAGGAAGGTGCACACAGGTGGACTATGTTATATGTAGGAGATGCAACCTGAAGGAGATTGGAGACTGTAAGGTGTTGACAGGGAACAGTGTAGCTAGACAGCATCGAATGGTGGTCTGTAGAACAGCTTTGGGGGTGAAGAAAAAGAGGAGGAGAGTGAGGACTGAAAGAAGAAAAAGATTGTGGAAACTGAAGGAGGAAGAGTGTAGTATGGGATTCAAGGTAGAGGTCAAGTAGGGGCTCAGTGGTGTTAAAGAGGTGCTGGATGATTAGGCAACTACTGCTGAAGTGATAAGGGAGACAGCTAGAAAGGTACTTGGTGTGACATCTGGAAAAAGAAAGGACAACAAAGAGACATGGTGGTGGAATGAGGAAGTGCAGGACAGCATAAGGAAAAAGAGGTTGGAGAAACAGAATTGGGATCGACAGAGTAATGAGAAAAGTAGGCAGGAGTACAAGGAGATGCGGCAGCAGGTAAAGAGGGATGTGGCGAAAGCCAAGGAAAAGGCATATGAGCAGCTGTAGGAGAGGTTGGACACTAAGGAAAGAGAAAAGGATTTGTACTGATTGGCCAGGCAGAGGGACCGAGCTGGGAAGGATGTGCTGCAAGTTAGGAGCAATAAAGAATGAAGATGGAAATGTGTTGACTAGTGAGGAGAGTGTGTTGAGAAGGTGGAGGGAGTATTTTGAGCAGCTGATGAATGAGGAAAATCAGAGAGAGAGAGAAGGTTGGATGGTGTAGAGATGGTGAAGCAGGATGTAGATAGGATTAGTAAGCAGGAAGTGAGAGCAGCGATTAAGAGGATCAAAAGTGGAAAGTCAGTTGGACCAGAGAAATACCAGTAAAATCATGGAGATGTTTAGGATAGATGGCAACAGAGTTTTTAACCAGGTTGTTCAACAAGATTTTGAGAGGTGGGAGGATGCCTGAGGAATGAAGAAGGAGTGTGCTGGTACCGATCTCTAGATGTGCAGACCTGCAGTAACTACAGGGGAATTAAGTTGATCAGTCACACCATAAATTTATGGGAAAGAGTAGTGGAAGCCAGGCTGAGAGAAGAGGTGACCATCTGTGAGCAACAGTATCGTTTCATGCTGAGAAAGAGCACCACAGATGCATTATTTGCTTTGAGAATGTTGATGGAGAAGTATAGAGAAAGTCAGAAAGAGTTGCATTGTGTGTTTGTTAATTTAGAGAAAGTGTATGAAAGAGTGCAGAGAGAGGAGTTGTGGTATTGTATGAGGAAGTCAGGTGTGTCAGAGAAGTATGTGAGGGTGGTGCAGGACATGTATGAGGACAGAGTGACAGCAGTAGGAATGACAGACTGGATCAAGGTGGAGGTAAAATGCATCAAGGATCGGCTCTGAGCCCTTTCCTGTTAGCAGTGGTGATGTACAGGTTGACGGACGAGGTCAGACAGGAGTCTCCATGGACTATGATGTTTGCGGATAATATTGTGATTTGTGGTGAGAGTAGGGAGCAGGTGGAGAAGAGCCTGGAGAGGTGGAGGTACACGCTGGACAGAAGGGAAATGAAAGTCAGTAGGAGTAAGACAGAGTACATGTGTGTGAATGAGAGAGGGCAGTGGAGGTGTGCGGTTGCAGGGAGAAGAGGTGGAGAAGGTGGTGGAGTTCAGGTACCTGGGGTCAACAGTGCAATGTAATGGAGAGAGAGAGAGAGAGAGAGAGAGAGAGAGAGAGAGAGAGAGAGAGAGAGAAATGTGTTAGAGAAGTGAAAAAAAGAGTGCAGGCAGGGTGGAGTGGGTGGAGAAGAGTGACAGGAGTGATCAGTAGCAGAAGGGTATCTGCAAGAGTGAAAGGGAAAGTTTATGTGGTGAGACCTGAGATGTTGTATGGTGTAGAGACACTGGCATTGAGTAAAAGACAAGAGGTGGAGCTGGAGGTAGCAGAGCTGAAGATGTTGAGGTTTTTGTTGGAAGTGACGAGGATGGATAGGATTAAAAATCAGTTTGATGGAGGGACAGCACATGTAGGACGTTTTGGAGACAAGGTGATGGAGGCGAGATTAAAATGGTTTGGACATGTGCAGAGGAGGGACATGGGGTATATCAGTAGGAGAATGCTGAGGGAAGTCATGCAGGTAGTTTGTTCGAAAGAGGCAGATGTAGAGGACAGCGGGGGTATGGAAACGAATGATCTGCTGTGGCGACCCCTAATGGTAGAAGCTGAAAGAAGAAGAAGTAGAAGAAGAAGACGAAGAAGAAGAAGATGAGATTTCTGTTCTTTGCAAGTTGACATATAATCGGAATATTATAAAAGATCCTCTTATTCTACAATTTAGTGGAAGCAGATGCAAATGCAGAGTAAGAGCATTTTTTATAATTTGAATAGGCAAACAATCCAATAGGGAAGTCAGATTCGAACATGAAACAAGAAATACACTAAACAATCAGCAAATTAATTAAATGAGGCAAAACAACAGCAAGAAACCAGAAAACCAAAAACAAGATCAAGACCAAAACAAGAAACGTAAGAAAAATTGCTCAGTAAAACACATAGAACTTAATGTGTTACTTTGCAATGATGAAACAGATAAAGATGGGTATTTAGACACACTAATGAACATGAAAGTGGATGCACCTCTGAATGACCAGACACATGAATAAAAGAACCAATAATGGGGAGAGTTCACGTGACCCACCAATGGCAATATTGGTGTAGTTCAATTCTTCTCTGACTCTGTACCCTTAAATCTGTTTTGTTCTCAGTAAAACTATCAACACTTGATTAGTTTTGGGTTGTTCTTCTAACAGGGTAACGAATGAAGAGGGCAAAACGTCAATTCAAAGTGGCTTCCCTGGCGAAAAAGTAGGTCAAATATTCCAATTATGTTCATGAGGGGGAACTTCGTGCCATTGTTGCAGACGAGTTAAAGATGCACCTTAGCTTCATGAGGTACCTGTTGAAGGAAGAATTCATCCAGACTTTGAGTTTTAGAATAATAAGAAACAAAAGCGGACAGCTCTTCATAAAGCGAAAAAAGAAACTGTGGAGGTTAAGCTACCAGTACACTCGAGACTTAGTGAGAATCGAAAGCCTGCCATTCCAAAACCTGTCTGAAAGAGGGTTTAGAAGGTGATGACCTACTTGGATTTATAAGTAGGTTAAAATGAATTCCCTAAATGGATTCCCTCTCTTGCTGGTAAGGTAAAGGAGATTGAAAGAGTCCACCGAATTTACAGCAGAGAACATTCTAAATAAACCCTTTAATTCATCTTCACTGCAAGATGCTGCATTTTCGAGATCAGAGCGCAATCCTGAATCCTGAAAACGAATTCTTCATATGGGAGCGCCACTGCTTTTCTTCCCAGATCGTAGCACCCACACAGCATCTTAGTGGAGAGTTATGGCATTGGAAAGGAAGAAGCTAACTCAGCAGGGTATACAATCTTTCTTGCTCTAGCCCACGATAGTGATAGTTACTCATCCGGGAAAGATCTCTTCTAGAGACATTTGCAGAGGTTGAAAAGTTCGCTCTTAATCTGGATTTTGCCAATAAAAATCTAGAATAAATCACGAGAATCCTAGGAGAACGAGGATGAAACTGCAGATCCTGTTGAGTACCTGATTGTCTCTTCATCCAAAAAAAAACGGGTCAGGTGTTGACAGACACACAGACGAGCCGGACTGCTAGGTTGGCTATTTATCCAAAGACTTTGAGAACAGGTAGAAGAGTGTGTTCTTGCTTACTGCCTAGTTTGTTATTGTTCTTGTCTAATGTAGATTTATATATTTTTATAAGTATTTTTATGCCTAGATGTTTGTGTATATGCATATTTTCTGTTCACCATTATCTTTCCAGGGGATTGCTTTGGGATTAAAAGATCAACAACGCTTTGGGAACATTTCCGCATTGTCCACGCTCTGAATCACATGTGTAATCAATCTAATGGAAAGCACGGGATTACAGACGGGGTTAAGTCATGACCAGGAAGCTATAAAAGCACACGGAGTGGAACCGGTGCCAGGTTTTGTTTGTTCAGGAAGTGCTATGTGTGTGTAATTCTGAAAAAAAATAAATTAAAGCGACTAGTGAGAGAAAGCACTCATTTCGGCTGTCATTCCAGGGTTGGATACGCACAGCCTATGTGTCCCTTTTTTGGGAGTGGAGCATGCTGGGTCCATTTTTGAGGGAGCCAACTGCGCAGATTGTGCTCGCATATTAATGCAAACGCTCCGCTCCCGTATAGCACTTTTCGAGTGACTCTTTTGCTCCTCGTAGTTCTGGCCCCACTTTCGCTGAGGTGAAGCAGCGTTCAAGGACCTGGGGCTCACAGGTGGACCAATCAGAGAGTTTGGAGATGGGCTTGTCCCTCTTGCAAGGTTTGAAAACATGCCTTTTGGCGGTTTCGTCCCTTTGCGATGAGAGTGTGCAGCTCCGCCTCTTTTCATCTGAGGAGGGAGAGGGGAAGGATGTTGGTGAGCCCTCAGACACCCCCCCCCCCCCCCTCAGCCTTTTCGAGGAGCTTTTGAAGGTAGTGACGCGAGCCGTTGCCAATCATTGGCCAAAATGCAGCCTGGTCCTTCCTTTTGGTCTTGCCCTCTCACCCCCCACCTTCACAAAGTGTGTGGATGTGGCACTGGTCCCCCTGAGACTTCGGGGCATCCAAATTCTAAATTATTTTGACGATTGGTTGATATCTGCCCAATCGCGGCATTTGGCTCTTATATGTCACCCTATGCTTCTCTGTCTTCTTAAAATAAAAAAATCTTTTTAGCAAAATCTATCACCATCTGCCCTTTCACATTCCTCTCCTTAAAGCCGCACTCTACCTACCATCACCTCCTCATCACCTTTTTTCCCTTCACCTACATGTCCATTAAAGTCACAAATCTTTCATTTCTTGGTACACTTCCTCATTCCACCACCAACTTTCTTTGTCTTCCTTTCTATTTCTAGATGTCACACCAAGTATCTTTCTAGCTGCCTCTCTTATTATTTCTTCAGTAGTTACCCAATCATCCAGCACCTCTACACCACTGAGCTCCTGTTTGACCTCTTCCCTGAACCTCACACTACAGTCTACCTCCCTCAGTTTCCACCATCTTAGTCTTCTTTCAGACCTCATCACCTCTGTTCCCTTCACCTACATGCCCATTAAAGTCTGCCCTAATCACCAATCGTTCTTTCCTAGATCCACTCTCCACCACTTCATCCAATTCACTACAGAATTTTTCCTTCTCCTCCATTTTACAACCCACTTGTGTAGCAAAGGCACTGATGACATTTATCATCACCTCTTTAAATTCCAGCTTCACGATTATCACCCTATCAGAAACTCTTCACCTCCACTACACTCTTACTGTACTCTTCCTTCAGAATCCCCCCTACACCATTTCTCTTTCCACCCAGAACAGTTTTAACCCACCTCCAATGTTCCTGGCCTTACTCCCTTTCCACATGGTCTCCTGAACACACAACATATCTACCTTTCTCCTCTCCATCATATCAGCTACCTCTCTCCCTTTACCGGTCATAGTACATTTAACATTTAAAGTGTCAACCCAAACCTCCACTCTCCTCCACTTCTATTTTTCCTGCCGTTTCTGTAGACATCTTCCTCCTCTCCTTTTCCTCCTTCAGCCAACAGTAGCCCAATTTCCACTGGTACCCTGTTGGCTAACAATACCTGTGGCGGTCATTGGTAACCCGGGCCTCGATCGATCCGGTATGGGACTCTGGTTTTTTATTTGCGTGTTTTATTTGGCACATGTTTTACGCTGGATGCCCTTCCTAATGCAACCCTCCCCATTTATCTGGGCTTGGGAGTGCACTGAGAGTGCACTGACTTGTGAAACTCTAATGGCTGGGTAGTGGTTGGATCCATCTACTCAAGTTATATATATTATCTACTTATGGACACTGCCTTCTTGGAATGAACCACAGCCAGAATGATGAGATCATAGTTTTACTTTTCTGTCATACAACCCTTAATGTTAAGTATGTTATTTCCTCTATTATTATTATTATTATTATTATTATTATTATTATTATTATTATTATTTTAATTTGATTTCTAATAATAAATAATAATAATAAAAAAAAAAATAATAATAATAATAATAATAATAATAATAATAATAATAATAACCATTAATGGAACAGGGGTGGAGACATAGCATTTCCTGATCAGTGATTACACACCAGGGCCAGCAGGGGGTGCTGTTGAAATATGGACGGTACAGAATCCGATTGAAATGCTCTTGGTCTTGTCTGTCTGTTTTTTTTTATTTTGCCTATTAATATATTTTTCTTCTAAAAGATTTGTTAAAACAAATGTCCTCTAACATTGCTTTACAAGCTTAACCACATCCAGCTTATTTATTTTTAGTCTTGCCCAACTAGTTGTTTGTCTAGACATGTGTGGTTTTGTAAAACTTGACTTGAAATGTTTTAGCTACATGCCACACACACACACACACACAGACCTTACCTACTGTAGGTGTGAGAACGTGAATGTATTGTGATTACTGATTATTAGAACAGTCATAATAAGACAGACATCACGCACAACCTTTGTGTGGAAAGTGCCGTTTTATGCGTACGCCATGTGTAGAAAGAGACCCCTGATCTGGTAACACAGAAGATGCTGCAGAATGAAAAATGAAGGAATGGAGAGAAAACATTGAGAGGTGAGGAGAAGATTCAGGACAAAAACACGACAGAAAGTTTTCAAAGTTTGGAATAATTTCAAACTAAAACCTAAAGAAAACACCATACATTTTTTTTTTGAGAAATCTGAGATTTTTATAATTAGATTTTTTATATTTTTATATTTTTGTATTTGCATTTTGATGTAATATGGTAATTAAATGCACTAAATGGGTTTAGTTTTTACAGAGTGCAATTTTACCAATAACAATGTAAATTTTTTTACAAATTACTTGTTCGTTTTAAAAGACCCGTGTTATTTAGTATAGGTCTTTAATAGCACTTCTTATCCGATTACTTGATTTATCAATGAAATAATCGGTCGAATACTTGAATAATCTAAAATAATTAATAGCTGCAGTAATAATTAATAGCACAAACAATATCAATGTTTAGTTCATGTGAATCCACGCAAGCATTTATGAGTTACTGTTTTAGTAAATAAAACTCTACTGTTTTTAGTTAAGAAATGTCCATATGTTTTAATAATTATTCAGCTTCAGACTCTGTGGAATTGTTTGATACCAAAGGTGAAATTAAGCCAACAATTCTCAGGCTAGTGTGCAAAAGTACATTTTGCATATTATGCAAATTAGTCCGAAAAATCTCAAATGGAGAGCAACATTTTTTGAGGTTGTTTTGTTTGGGAGAAGCCAATTGTAAAAGAGTTCTGTGTGATTCTGTGTGATTCTGTGTATATATATATATATAAAATAAGCCTAGGGCCTTTTGCAAAGCACTTAGAAAGGTGACACTGTACTCAAGTCACAGTAATTCATAGTAGTTCATTTTTACAATTACTTTAGACCAGCTGGTGCAAGAGTTTTATAGTGGGTATAAAGAACATTTTACACTACACCATTTTTTTTTGCTGTTTAATGCAAGAATTTAATAATAATTGTCATAATAATTTATTTCCAAAATTATGAAAGAACATAAATGATTAAATTTTGTTCTTCTTCTTTTGCTTTCTCCCATTAGGGGGCGCCACAGCGGATCATCTGTCTCCATACCCCCCTGTCCTCTACATCTACAGCTTTCAAACCAACTACCTGCATGTCTTCCTTCACCACATCCATGAACCTCCTATTTGGTCTTCCTCTTTTCCTCCTTTCTGGTGTCTCCATCCTCAGCATTCTCCTACTGATATACCCCATGTCCCTCCTCTGCACATGTCCAAACCATCTCAATCACACCTCCCTCACCTTGTCTCCAAAACGTCCTACATGCGCTGTCCCTCTAATAAACTAATTTCTAATCCTGTCCATCGTCGTCATTTGTGATCATCACAGATCCAACCCCAGCTTCTCCATGCCAAAGCCTTTAAACACTCCAGGAGGTCCAATGTCAAAACTCCACACATGTAGTGGGATCCAGTTGGCACTGGTACGTCTCTAGATGCTTCGAGATGTTTGCGAGTTCGGCATCTACTTCTTTAAAGGTCCATAATCTTCATGAGGTGGGACATGACTGGAGCTGGCCAAACCTTAGAATGCCTCGGGATGGGTAGAGAAAGAAAGCAGTGGAGAGAAATTAGCGTAGCTGCTGTTCATGATAAACAGCACAAGCTAATAATGTGCATGTGATCAGATGTTCTGGACACAAGGTTATGATGTGAGACGTATGTTATGTGTAGGCTTTGCTAAAAAGATACGTTTTTAATCTGCACTTAAACTGGGAGAGTGTTTGAGCCCCGAACACAGTCAGGAAGAATATTCCAGAGTTTAGGAGCTAAATGTGAAAATGATCTACCACCTTCAGTGGACTTTGCTATTCTAGGAACTACTAGAAGTCCAGAGTTTTGAGATCTCAGGGAGCGTGACGGAATGTAGAGTGTTAAAATTTCAGGCTCTACATCATCAGAGGAATCAGCCGGTGCAGGTATGGGAAGATGAGACAAGCAGTCTGCAGTGTGGTTCTGGGAACCTAGCCGATAGACAACGTCGTAATCAAAACAAAGCAGACATGATACCCAATGAGCAATTGGCATTCCTTTTGTAGTAGGTAAGGTGGTGAGTGCCTGGTGATCTGTGCGAAGTGTAAAGCGATGGCTCCACAAGTACATTTGGCATTTTTCAGTAGCCCACACACATGCTAGGGCCTTCTTGTCTACAATAGAATATTACTTTTCAGTGTCTGTGAGTGTGCGGGAAGCAAAAGCCACTGGTTTTTCTGTTCCGCTGGGTTGTATTTGTGCAAACACTGCACCCAACCCGTAATCACTTGCAACTGTTAAAATTACTGAATGAAGTGTGGGGTCATAAATAGCAAGGACTGGACTGGACACAAGCGTCTGTTTAATGTCCTCAAAGCTGTTTTGAGCAGCAGGAGTCCAAGCAAACACTCCCTTTTCCATAGCACACTCATGCATTGGGGCAACAACTGTCGCAAATCCCGGAAGGAATTTTGAGTACCAAGATACTAATCCTAGGAAGGATTGCAGAGATGCTGCATCGGATGGAGGCGGAGCTTTAGGGACAGCATCCAGATGCTCCTGGTCGGGTAAGATGCTATTAGCATTGATTATGTGTCCCAGGAACCTTAGTGAGGTCTGTTTAAAATTGCATTTTTTGTCATTCAACACCAGCCCAGACTCTCTCAGTTTCTTCAACACAGTACTAAGGTACACGTCATGCTCTTCCACCTTTTCTCCGCACACGATAAGATCATCCAGGTAGTTTTTTACACCTGGTACCCCCTGCAGGATGGTAGCCATCATGTTTTGGAAAGCGGGGGTGCTGACGCCAGGCCATAAGGAACTCTACAAAATCTGAAAAGGCCATCATGTGTGATGAAAGCTGTAATATCTCTACTTTCTCCATGCAGTGGAAGCTGACAGTATGCATTAGATAAATCGATAGTAGAAAATACTGTAGCATCCTTAAGGCTGATGAGCATTTCATCAATATGCGGCAAGGGAAAACAGTCAGTAATAACGGCTTTGTTAACTTCCCGTAGATCAGCTCACATTCGTATCCCACCAGTTTTCTTCCTTGTAACAAGAATGGGAGACACCCAAGCAGAAGCATCCACGCGTTCAATCTCACCAAATTTCTATAGACGGTCTATTTTAGCTGAACAGAAGCTCGGACTACAAAAGGTAAGCGTCAATTTCTGACGCACAGGTTTCACTGAGGGGTACATTTTTAACAAAGTTCTTTACACACCCTATTTTGGAATCTTCCAGGGGTATGGTATTGGTGGTCATGACAGAGGTGCAGATATTACCATTCATTTGGAGTTTTAGGGCAGAAATCAAATCCATGCCCAGCAAAGCAGTCCCTTTATCTACAACGAAAAATGTGACCGCAGCAGATGTATTGGAGTCACATGCTTGTGCTTGCAGACATCCATGTACAGTTATGCATTCCTGAGTATAAGTCACCAGTCGGATGGCAGGTGTAGATAATGGTGTGGCACTGAATTGTACTGTGGTGCCAGGTAAAGCAGAAGTATTAACAGTCACTTTGCAATGCAGTTTCTTTGGTGCATCGGCAGAGTTCTCTAAATACAGTACGGTGACATCATGCACTTGGACCTCACGCACGTCACTCGCTGGGGCTGAATGGCAAAATGTCCTTTCGTGTTGCATAATTTACAATGGAGTTTTGCAGCAGGGCATTGTGCTGAGTTAGCTAGGTGTTTGTCTGAACCACATCTGGAACATGACTTACGGGCAGACGAAGCGGAGGCGGCATGATCGGTGTTTCACTCTTGCATGATGTGTCTTGGCTTGTATAGCTTGCACTGGTGCATCACTGTCTGCCGTCATTTTATTTGCATGCTCAGTCGCTGCTTCTAGTTGTGTCGCAAGGATAGTTGCTTTCTGTAATGTTAGGTCCGGCTCGAGTAACAATCTCTGTCTAATATCATTGCTTTGTAAATTTTCCAGCACCTGGTCGCGAATTATGTCGTCGACTTTATCACCAAAGTCACATTTTGCAGCAAGTGCATGCAAAGCAGCAATGTGAGGCTTGCACCCTTTTTCTGAACGTATGCCGCTCCACAACAACGTTAACTTTCGGTATGAACTGTTTTTTTAAAGCAGCAACAGCAGTATCATATGTCACACCAGTGTCTGGCAGAGCGTAAAAGATACGTTGACCCTCGGCGCCTAAACAATGGAGTAATGTAGCCCTCTTCCGAGTGTCAGGCTATGCAGAGCCCACTTCATTGATTACCAGCAAATAGTTATCAAATACACGTTGCCACATGTCAAATAGCATGGCAGGCTCACCCGGGCAGGGCAGGAACGTTGTTGGTGCTGAAACGTTCACAGACATTATTAGTCAGTAAATAAAGTCAGTACTCAAGCTTAGTATCCTTGTCGCCAATTTGTTAGATCTGTGGGCAAAAGCAAGATGTCAAGTATTCCAAAACTTTGCATTTTATTTTTTACAGCAACTTCACAAAATTCCGCCGAGCTCACACTTCTTCTTCTTCTTCTTCTTCTTCCTCCTTTCTCCTATCCAGCGTCTCTAGCGGTAGTGCAAGGAATTGCATAAAACACAACAGTGACCAAGAACCCGATGGTCACTCTAAAAGAACTCCAGCATTTATCTGTGGAGAGAGGAGAACCTTCCAGAAAAACAACTATCTCTGCAGTACTCCACCAATCAGGCCTGTATGATAGATTGGCCAGATGGAAGACACTTCTCAGTAAAAGGCACATGACAGTTTACCTGGAGTTTGCCTAAATGCACCTGAAGAACTCTCAGACCATGAGAAACAAAGAATAAAATCTTTGGCCTGCATCCCAAGCATCATGTCTGGAGGGAACCAGGCTCCACTCATCACATGGACAATACCATTCCTTCAGTGAAGCATGGTGGTGGCAGCATCATGCTGTGATGTTTTTTTTAGCAGCAGGGACTGGCAAAATAATCAGGCTCGAGGGAAAGATGAATGCAACAATGTACAGATACATCCTTGATGAAATCCAGGACAATGTCCCAAAGCACACAGCCAAGATAATAAATGAATGACTATGAACTGGCTCTAAGAATGTCCTTGAGTGGCCCATCCAGATCCCAGACTTGAATCCTGATTAACTTCGTATTTGGCAGTGCCGTGCCGGGAGGTAAAAGAGTAAACATGACTAACTATACATCATTCTAAAGCTCTAAGCCTCAAGCAGCCATTTCAGATCACTGTTTTTCAATGGAAAACGTATAACGAATTAATTTGTTTAATGTGTGTAAGCAGTACACAACAACAACATGCATAAAAAATGCACTGCTTACATTAATATTGTAATAACGAGTCACAAACACATCCACTGCTGCTAATACCGGTTTATTAGGAAAGATGAGGCTCCACTGAACAACAAGCCTTAAAGCATTTTTGCTCCAAACAAACAATAGTGTTGTAATTTAGATGGTTATTCTTTTTTTTATGTCACAAAACTTTGGTTGATGTTTGTGTGTATATGTTTTGGAATAACTTTTGCAAAACAAACAACACCTCGCTGGTAAAAAAACAAATATAGCTGGTAGAATATAGTGTTACAAAACAAATGAGACCACGCACTTAAAAAGAACATACATAGTCTCAGATAAATGTTTGTATGAATCAAATTTTTCATGATATCTTCATTCAATTTAAAATATAAAATCAAAACATCTGGCTTTTAACCCAGTACTTTTCTGGATTGCTTCAGGACTGATTTCATGTCATTATAAATGCAGGGGAAAAAAATGCTACTTCATTATCTCTAACTTATCTTTTTGAGCAATTTAATGGACAGTAAATCTCAAAATGTCTTCTTTTTAAAGATATTTAAATTTTATCAGGAACTGTTAACATTTAGAATTAGGTAGGGCATTTTCAGCTGTAAGTCTCAAAATCTGTGGCGAAGGCTAACAGGTTAAACATCTCTGGAGAGATCGGAAAATTTTTGTGCACTGATGCTCCTCATCCAACCTGATGGAGCTTGTAAGGTTCTGCATAGAAGAATGAGAGAAACTGCCCAAAAATAGGTGGGCAGATTGTAGCATCAATCTCAAAAAGACGTTAATTGGTGACAAAAGGTACTTCACCAAAGCATAGATTTTTTTGTTTGTTTGTTTTTTATATTTAATACATTTACAAAGATTTTAAACAAACTTCTTTTACACTGTCATTATGGGGTCGTGTTTGTAGAATAATAAAAAAAAAAAAAAAAAGAATTTCATCCATTTTGAAATTAGGCAAATTTCCAATTTTTTTTCAAAATGTGGAAAAAGTGAAGCGCTGTGAATACTTCCCAGATGCACTGTATTGCATTCGCTTTTTTGGACTTGGATTTGTACATTTCCCCACCTTAGCTTCATTACTTAACATATGAACAAACCACAATCTTTGCATATAAATTCATGCAAGCACTCATTGATTAAAACTTTCTGGAAAAAAAAACGATTCCCCACCTGTTAGTATTGGTTGATAAGTAGTAGCATATACAGTGAGGAAAATAAGTATTTGAACACCCTGCTATTTTGCAAGTTCTCCCAATTAGAAATCATGGAGGGTCTGAAATTGTCATCGTAGGTGCATGTCCACTGTGAGAGACATAATCTAAAAAAGAAAATCACAATATATGATTTTTAAACTATTTATTTGTATGATACAGCTGCAAATAAGTATTTGAACACCTGTCTATCAGCTAGAATTCTGACCCTCAAAGACCTGTTAGTCTGCCTTTAAAATGTCCACCTCCACTACATTTATTATCCTAAATTAGATGCACCTGTTTGAGGTCGTTAGCTGCATAAAGACACCTGCCCACCCCATATAATCAGTAAGAATCCAACTACTAACATGGCCAAGACCAAAGAGCTTTCCAAAGACACTAGAGACAAAATTGTACACCTCCACAAGGCTGAAAAGGGCTACGGGGAAACTGTCCACTGTTGGAGCAATCAATAGAAAATGGAAGAAGCTAAACATGACTGTCAATCTCCCTCGGACTGGGGCTCCATGCAAGATCTCACCTTGTGGGGTCTCAATGATCCTAAGAAAGGTGAGAAATCAGCCCAGAACTACATGGGAAGAGCTGGTCAATGACCTGAAAAGAGCTGGGACCACCGTTTCCAATGTTACATTTACATTTGCGGCATTTGGCAGACGCCCTTATCCAGAGCGACTCACAACTGAGCAGGGGAGGGTTTTTTAGGGCTTTGTTCAAGGGCCCAGCAGTGGCAGCTTGGTGGTGGTGGGATTTGAGCCTGTGATCTTCTGATCCAAAGCCCAATGCCTTAACCACTGAGCTACCACCACCCCATTACTGTTGGTAATACACTAAGATGTCATGGTTTGAAATCATGCATGGCACGGAAGGTTCCCCTGCCTAAACCAGCACATGTCCAGGCACGTCTTAAGTTTGCCAATGACCATTTGGATGATCCAGAGGAGTCATGGGAGAAAGTCATGTGGTCAGTTGAGACCAAAATAGAACTTTTGTGTCATAATTCCACTAAACGTGTTTGGAGGAAGAAGAATGATGAGTAACATCCCAAGAACACCATCCCTACTGTGAAGCATTTGGGTGGTAGCATCATGCTTTGGGGGTGTTTTTCTGCACATGGGACAGGGCGACTGCACTGTATTAAGGAGAGGATGACCGGGGCCATGTATTGCGAGATTTTGGGGAACAACCTCCTTCCCTCAGTTAGAGCATTGAAGATGGGTCGAGGCTGGGTCTTCCAACTTGACAATGACCCGAAGCACACAGCCAGGATAACCAAGGAGTGGCTCTGTAAGAAGCATATCAAGGTTCTGGTGTGGCCTAGCCAGTTTCCAGACCTAAACCCAATAGAGAATCTTTGGAGGAAGCTCAAAATCCGTGTTTCTCAGCGGCAGGCCAGAAACCTGACTGATCTAGAGAAGATCTGTTTGGAGGAGTGGGCCAAAATCCCTCCTGCAGTGTGTGCAAACCTGGTGAAAAACTACAGGAAATGTTTGACCTCTGTAATTGCCAAATATTAACATTGACTTTCTCAGGTGTTCAAATACTTATTTGCAGCTGTATCATACAAATAAATAGTTTAAAAAATCATACATTGTGATTTCTGGATTTTTTTTTTTAGATTATGTCTCTCACAGTGAACATGCACCTACAATGACCATTTCAGACCCCTCCATGATTTCTAAGTGGGAGAACTTGCAAAATAGCAGGGTGTTCAAATACTTATTTTCCTCACTGTGTATGTATATATATATATATATATATATATATATATATAATGTGTATATGTATGTATATATAGCATATTGTTTAGAAATGTCTACATGTCTTGTCAAATTGTTCAGCTTCACATTCCGCTGAATAATTTGACACCAAAGGTGAAGATAAGCCAACAATCCTTGGACTAGTTTGCAAATGTTTGTTTTGCATATTCAGCATGCAAATGTGGGAGAAGCCAAGTGTAAAAGATTTTGTTTGTAGGACTCAAGGTTCATAAGATATGCAGCACAACATAAACACTTGAGCTCACTAGTCCCGTCTTGCTAGCATTAGATGCAAAACAAGCCATAAACTAAATTTAGAAAGAGCATGCCAATTTTAGAAAACTTTTAATAAAGAAATTTAAAAAAGGTAATAAAAAAGGTTATAAAGGTAATAAAAAATAAAAAAAATGGAGGGAGTACTACCTACTGTCCTAATGATTTAACAATGTATTTTCATGATTTGATTTTAAGACAGAAAAACAAATAAATAAGAAAAAATGAGGATGAAGAAAAGACCTAGCAATAATGTCACAATGGTGTCAAATATAATTAACACTATTATACCTCTATCTATCTATATATATATATAGGGGGCGTGGCAGGTGGATTCCTGACAGTTAACGAACGTGTACTGTATGTACATTTTTATAGCATGCCTTCATCAAACAAATCGCGGCAACGCTGTTGTGTAAAAAACCCTCCAAAAACACGTGCATGCACATTCTCATTTATTAACGCACATCATGTACATAAAGAAATTTCAAGCATGTTAATATACTGCCGCCATATTGATTTTCGTTTATCTCGATCATTGGTTATCTCGATGCTTTTTGGCAACCCCCTAGGACATCGACATAACCGGGTTCCACTGTACTATTATATAAAGAGTCTCACACTTTAGGAACATTCTCAAAAGATCACAAAAGATCATATGAGCCTTCTGCAGCCCACCAGTACACCACATCTAAGGTTAGTCTTTTGGGAAGCTTTTAAAAAGATGACACTGCCCCAATTCATGTTAGGGACTTACAAAATCAATTTCAAAAAAGTTGGGACCCTCTGTGAAGATGGAAATAAAAACAGAATGCAGTGATTTTAAAATGTCAATTTTATATTCACAATACAACTATTTTATATATAAAATATATATCATGGTACATTCGTCACGGTTCGGTTCATGTACTCTGACGACGAATACACTCAGTCACAGGGGGCACAGATGGGGGCACATGTGATAATGCAATGCTAACTGCAGAAGAAGAGCTCTGCTACACACCAATGCATAAAAAGGATTGCAAGTTCAGACAACACACAAAAGCTCGAAGACATGCCTGCTTGTTTTAAATGTTTTGTGGGAAAGTTTTTTAGTTTTCTGTGAAGTACAGCAGTATTTAATAAATGTACTTAAGTCTCATTGTGAATACCAGGAAGGCAGCAGGACCAGATGGCATCACAGGTCGGGTTCTGAAAGCCTGCGCTGACCAGCTAGCACTGGTGTTCACTGTGATATTCAACCTCTCACTGGAACAGTCTGTTGTCCCCTCATGTTTTAAACAGTCCACCATTGTTCCTGTCCCGAAGAAACCCCAGCCCGCCTGCCTCAGTGACTACCGCCCTGTAGCCTTGACCTCAGTTGTGATGAAGTGCTTCGAGAGACTGGTCAGAGACTTCATCACTGCATCACTACCGGACACACTGGACCCATTACAGTTTGCGTACCGTCAGAACCGCTCTACTGAGGACGCCCTTGCTCATCTCCTTCACACCAAGATGAGCCACCTGGACCAAAGAAACGGGAATTATGCAAAGATGTTGTTCGTGGACTACAGTTCAGCGTTTAACACCATAATTCCCTCCACACTCACCTCTAAGTTGGAGGTCCTGGGACTCAGCCAGCCGCTGTGTTAATGGATCTCTAACTTTCTGACAGACAGACCACAAGCCGTACGGGTGGGAAAACACACCTCATCCACCCTCACCCTCAGCACTGGAGCTCCCCAGGGTTGTGTTCTGAGCCCCCTGCTGTACTCGCTGTACACATATGACTGTGTGGCCACATCCAACTCCACCACCATAATCAAGTTTGCTGATGACACTGTTGTGGTGGGCCTGATCAACAACAACGACGAGACGGCCTACCTACAGGAGGTTAAAAACCTGGAGAGATGGTGCCAGGAGAACAACCTTCTCCTGAACGTCAGCAAAACTAAGGTGTTAATCGTGGACTTCAACACGAAGCAGGAGCGGTCATACCAACCGCTAAACATCTGCGGGACTCCAGTGGAAAGAGTGGACAGTTTCCGGTACTTGGGTGTTCACATCACACAGGACCTGTCTTGGTCCTGTCACACTAACACCCTGGTGAAGAAGGCCCGGTAGCGTCTGTACTATCTGAGACGCTTAAGGGACTTTAAACTACCCTCTCAGGTGCTTAAGACTTTCTACACCTGCACCATTGAGAGCGTTCTGACGGGTAGCATCACTTCCTGGTTTGGGAACAGCACCATGCAGGACAGACGAGCCCTCCAGAGGGTGGTGCGTTCAGCTGAACGTACCATCCACACCAAGCTCCCTGACCTGCAGGACATCTACAGCACACGGTGCCGGACCAGAGCCAGAAAGATTGTGAAGGACCTCGGCCATCCCAACAATGGACTCTTCTCTTTGTTGCGTTCAGGGAAACGCTTCCGCTCCCTAAAAGCGAAACACAGAGAGAATGAGTAGGAGCTTCTTCCCGCAGGCCATTCGGTGTTTGAACCAGGAAACACCCAGGATCCAAAAGCTGGTCCACTCTCTCCATCATCACACTTCTTCTCTGAACATACCTCACCTCTCGCACCACGTCACTTTAAACTCTGGACTTGCACAGCAAAGTGCACTTTATATTTATTTATTTTATACCACACCATTCTGCACACGGACACTTTATGGTCACTTTATACCACACACGGACACTTACGGACCCTTACACCACACCATACCGCACACGGACACTTTATGGACACTTTACACCACACCATACTGCACACGGACACTTTATGGGCAACCCACCACTAAAATTGTCTATTGTTTACACTTTGGTACACATTGTTTACTGATATACTGTCTACTGCCATAAGGATTTTCTTTTTATATACATTTTTTCTCTTTGTTTACATACTGTAAGGCGGGGAACCACCCACTGGTCCAACGGCGGTTTCCAGAGGCGTGGCGAAGGATTTTCGCGCGTTCTAATCTTTCCTTTCACATTAGATAATAAGATTTGGATTAATGTATTGCTTCATTTTTTGTTATTGACCTCTTATCTGACTCCATTTAGATAAAACAATAAATATTTGTATAGGTTGTTATTTTACTAATAGTATAATTTTGATGGATGTTTGTCTAGTTATTCTGATTAAGCTCTGGCATTACACTCGTTCATTCGGTTCACACAGTCGCACATGATCCTAGTATGGGCCCTATAATTAATATACTGGTCAACGGTCATAAGCGAATCAGTATTGGTCGCTGCCAGAGGTTGGACTATATGCTTAAGCGGCCGCTCTCTGCGTGCTCAACTTTAAACATACTTTATTTAGTCCCCTTAGAGGTGACACTTAATTATAACAATAATTATTTCTAACCACAGATAATGAATAGAATAATATTGAAATAATCAGAGGTTGAGGCTGACCCTATTTAGAGTGATTAGAAATGTTACTCTAAACGGAAATACATATTGTTAGCCTCCACGCTTCTAAGTACACTTAAACTAACGCCAAGTGCTAGTCGTATCTCTAAAATCCTCAGTTGATGTATTATTCACTATCTAACTGGGATTTAGGCCGATCCTAACCTGATTTTCAGTCCTTACGGTAACTGCGGATGCAACGTTATTACTTGCAGTGTCAACATTTACCGAGCAACACAGAATAAAATTAAACATAACAATTTATTAACCAGGTAAGAAAAATCACAATTCAAAGCCAATTTATAGTTCAATTAAAATATAACATAAATACAAACCAATAGTATTTACATTTAAACAGGAAATATAAAACCTTTCATACCTGGGACAAGGCGACACACAGTAATCGTGCGGGATATCTGTTTACAGATTCCCTGAATTGTTGGTCAGTTCTCCTTAAATACCCAGATAGAGTAAGCATTATGTAAACATTATTTAGCAATGGAAGTTTGCATTGATTGGTTCTTACAGACCTGTGGGAGGCACCTCGCCTGTATACATCTGTAGTGGGGCACGCCCCTTGTATAGAGTTATGTTTTCTTTAACTTTATTAAAACCTTTTTTTATTATTTGTTCTATTGCTGTGGGAATGTGACCTGTGTACCAGTCGCGATAAACCTTTGTAAAGAAATTAAACATGAACATTTTCCGTCATTATTTACATGTGATATGACCTTTCTTACACATAATCATCTGGTGTGTTGTAGAATGTCCTGTGTTGAGGATGTAACAGGGAAAGGAGGGGTAGAGGGGTCAGACATTTGTCTGCAGATCCACCATTTGTATGGAGATGTGGTGTTTGAAGACCCAGGGTAGCTCTCCGGGGAGCCTACTGTATTCCAGGTAGAGTTCTGGTTCTCGAGAGGGGTGTTGCGGGGTCTTGGTCCCCTGTCGTGAGTCCTGGAAGAAACGTTTTGTGTCATAAAGAGTTCTTTTGATGTCCTTGTTGCTTCGGGCATCTACAGGGCCCACACCCTGGCCCACACCCTGCTCTCTCGGGCATCCATGCTGTGTTCTCGGGGAGGGCCGCCCTTTTGGTCAGGATTAATCAAAATGTTTTACAATACCTATCTTTATATATCCTTTATACCTTCTATTTTATTTTATATAGTTTTTATACTTTATTTATCTGCTTTTTTTCTTTCTCCCCACCCTATTCCCCTCTTGCCGGACCGTCGTATAAAGCATTTCACCGCATGTCGTACCCTGTATGTATGTGTATGTGATGAATAAAATTTGATTTCATTTGATTTGATTACACTGTTATTTTGAAGCATTTACATTAAAAAGCGATTTTGGGTTTAACAATTATTATCTTAAATTTAATGAACATTTAATGTTTTTCTGTTGTTTTAGGAGAGGTTTGGAAGTTTAATATATAGTCTCTGTCAGGAATCCACCTGCCACGCCTCCTTCAGAGGCTGCTTTTGCCTCTGCGCGCTCCCAAGCGTGCAGCGCAAATCACACCCAGCTGAAGCGCATTATCGACTCATTCACTGCCTCCATATAAACCACTCACTCACCCACACTCGGAGTCCGTTATTATACGTTCATGCGTGGTCGTGTAGGTTCAGGGTGGTGTATGTTAGGGTTTATGCATCTCCCGCTACCTGCCTTCTTCTCCCGGACTCCTCGCTCACTCCACAGCCGTGTTTGCCTTCCCCAGCGCACCTCGGACTACCGACGCTTCCCCGTCGCTTCCCCCGTGCCGCACTTCCTCCTTAACGCGCCGTGGATGTGATCATTGGACTGCCGTTTGCCGGATTATCCCGATCTACACGGGTATTTTGTGTTGGCCCTGCCTTTTGATGAATAAAGTTTATGTTTGCCGTTACTCCGGCTTCCGCCTCCGTACCTCGCCTAACAGTCTCCTTATTAAAAAGTTGTATTTTACATAATTCTATTTATTTTGTACATTCATTTCACAAGAAGCGTTTTAGTTCTGTAGCTGATTGTGACCAAACACTACTGCCTGTTCAAAAAAGAGAAAAAGCAAGCACTGGGGATTTGTTGCTTATTCCTGTTGTATTGAACCGTGACCCCCCCCATACCAAGGTATGTACCGAACATGACTTCTGTGTATACAGTAAAACCCCGTTGTACGAGCAACTAATGGTACGAGCAAACGAAGATACAAGCGACCTTGCTCGCAAAATTTTACCCTATTTCACAAACAAATTTTGAAGGCTCGAGCAAATCCATGCTGCCGGTTCCCCGCTTTCAGCCGAGGGTAGCATCAGTCGCTTAGTTGATGACGTATCTAACGTATTTAAAAAATTAACTGAAATGACTAGACTGCAGGCAGGCCAGTTCTTAATGGACACTTCTCATTAGGTAGTCATGCTATTGTAATTGATGCAGTTCCCTTTCAGGAACTCGAGCTGCATTGAAAGGCTTGGAAACGGAAGCACGTTGTCCACGCTCTGAAATAATGTGTGTAATCAGTCAAAATTTGACGTCACGACCAGGAAGTATAAAACGCACATGGAGTGAATCCGGCTCCAGTTTGTTCACGAAGCGCTCTGTGTGTATTTGTTGAATTGTCTGTTAATTGTCCGTCAGAAAAATATATATAAAATCCTGGGGGCGGAGCACGCTAAGTTGGTTCTCGAGCGAGACAGCTGCATGTCAATGCCATCACTCTGCTCCGCACTTGCTGAGGCAGAGCGACACGCAAGTTCCTGGGGCTCGCAAATGGACCTTGCATTGAGTTTTCGAGACAGGCTTGTCCCCAACTCCAACTTCACCTGCCCGGGTTTAGCTTTCACTCACAGGCTTGGAAGCACGCCTTTCAGCAGTTTTTTGCCACTTTGATGAGAGCATTAGCTCCGCCTCTCTTCCTCTTAAGAGAAGTGGGGGTGCACTTTGCGAGCTAGGCTCGAGAAGCTATGGAGTTGTGGTGGTTCGCATGTGGTTCGCATTTGTATTGTAAATCTCACATTGTACTCCTCTGGGGCTCTTACTCCTCGTAGTTAAAAATACATTTTAAATAATATAATAATAAATAAAAATATATAAATAAAATAATAAAATAATAATAAAAAGCCAGTAAGCATTTTCAGGGATGTGACCCATGCCATAGAAAAGCTACATAACTTGGCTGTCTCAAGAGCAGAAAGTCCCTCCTTCAAGACATTTCCCACAAAGCCCCTGCATAATGCGTTGGCGCTTGTGTGTATGGCTTACACCTCGGCAGGTCAAGCCGCTGCGTCCCTGCACACCATGGCGGTCCTGCAGGCATATCAGGCTGACCTGCTGCATGAGCTGGATGTGGGAGGTGCCCCGGGCGGCCAGTTCACAAGCTCCGCCGGACGACAGACCTGTCTCTGAGCCACTATAGAGATCGCTAGGGCCATTGGTCGGTCCATGGCTGCCCTCACCTTCACAGAGAGGCACCTCTAGCTCACCCTCTTGGAAATGTCCAACAAGGATAGGGCCATGCTGCTGGACGCCCCACTCACTCCTTCAAGACTATTTCTGACTATTTCACACACTTTAATTAACATAGTCCACAGTTGCATCCACTTATTACTTTTAACTTTGCTGAGAAAGTCTCTACCTCCTCTGACCTTGTGAAAGAACATCACTTTCCATTCTTGACTGCTCCACATTCAGGCTTCACCACAGACAACACAGTGCCTCACAGCAGCATCCCTAGGAACCTGAACAGGTAGGCTTCTCAGGATGCCCACCAGAGACTTTTGTCTGTCAGGAGCCTTGCATTAGAGCATATGTGTCAAACTCAAGGCCCGCGAGCCACATCTGGCCGGATGTACAATTATATCCGGCCCGCGAGATGATTTTATATACTGTAGATCTATTATTATTGTTATTAATGTCCCGCGATATGAAGCGCTGATAACACAAACTACAGATCCCATAATGCAGCGCTTAAGCTGCCTTACAACTACATTCAAGTCGAGCTTCTGTTGATTTATTTAACCTTATTGTACAGTTATTGTGAAGACTCTCACAATGGTGAAGAGAAAAGATGATTCTGAAAACAGAGCCTTTTAAAACCAATGGGATTCTGAGTAGATGTTTACTGACACTGGCGGTAAACACGTGTGTTTTATTTGTTTATGTGGCTGTAATTAAGGAATTGAATCTAAGATGGAACTACGAGACTAAACATCAGGAGAAGATGAAAAACCTGAATGCAGAGCAGAAGATAAAAAGAAGAATCTGACATTTCAGCAGATGTTTTTCAGTTTTTTAATTTTCTGTTTATTTATTCTGGAATAATATTCCTGTCTATTTTTATTCATATTTAAGTTCGAAAAACATTGTTTTATTGTGATCAGTAAATGTTTATCCTGTTTGGCCCGCAATCTAAAGTGTGATTTGAGTTTTGGCCGCCTGTGCAATTGAGTTTGACACCCCTGCATTAGAGGGAGGGCTTTGGCAGAGTGATACTGCTACTGCTATTGACTTGTTCACATGTAATTAATCACTTACACTTACATTTACATTTGCGGCATTTATCAGACGCCCTTACCCAGAGCGACGTACAAAAGTGCTTTAAATCTCTAGTAAAGAATAAATCTACATTGGTATGCAAGATTACAAACTTAATATCAAGTCAACTTTATTTCTATTGCGCTTTTCACAACAGACATTGTCTTAAAGCAGCTTTACAGAAATCAACAGTTAAGGTGAACGGTGTGTGTTTATCCCTGATGAGCAGCCGTGGTGACTGTGGCAAGGAAAAACTCCCTTAGATGTTATGAGGAAGAAACCTTGAGAGGAACCAGACTCAAAAGGGGAACCCATCCTCATTTGGGTGATATCAATAAATCTTCAACATAAATCATAAATCTTCAACATAAATTCTACAATAAATCTTATTTTAGACAGCAACTTGTCTTTCAAATATCATATCAACCAAGTTACAAAAACATCCTTCTTTCACCTTAGAAATATTTCCAAGTTAAGAAAAATGTTATCTCTATCTGATGCAGAGAAGCTCGTCCATGCGTTCATGACCTCCAGAATAGACTACTGTAATGCATTACTAGGTGGATGTCCTGCATCATTATTAAACAAGCTTCAGTTAGTTCAGAATGCAGCAGCCAGAGTTCTTACTAGATCAAGAAAATATGATCACATAACCCCAATCTTATCATCCCTGCACTGGCTTCCTGTTAAGTTTTGAATAGACAACAAACTATTACTTCTTACTTATAAAGCACTAAATGGTTTGGCTCCCACGTACCTATCTAGTCTTTTAACACGCTACAATCCGTCACGCTCCCTGAGATCTCAAAACTCTGGACTTCTAGTAGTTCCCAGAATAGCAAAGTCCACTAAAGGCGGTAGAGCATTTTCACATTTAGCTCCTAAACTCTGGAATAGTCTTCCTGTTGAAATGTATTCTTTAGTAGCCTTGGCGAACCTTCCTATCTTGACCTTCGTGGAGACAGGAGGCTCTTGTCTTTGCTGACCTGTACATTTTGTGCTATCGCGTGACGTGACAGGATGATAGAAGACCAAGGGCGTTCAGTTAGAAGATAGCTATAAGCACATCCTGTTCCCTTTTCTTACGCACATATGTTTCTGACCCCTATCTCTGTCAACACAGGATAACTCTGTCCATGTCGCAATGACCTCCCCGCCTTTCCTACGCACTATGGCTTGGACTGATGTGTATATCTACCCGGCCTTGCAGCCCAGTTCTCTGAGCAGTTGTATTGAATAAACCAGACTTGATTTCATTCGTGTGGGTGCTTCTTTAATTGCTCCGGAGCGCTCCTAAGGCCTTGCAGAGAGGAGACACAGACGAGAGGGCAGGGGATCTTTCTTACACTTCCTGACAGTGTTCGGGGCTCAGACACACTCTCCCATTTTAAGTGCAGATTAAAAACATATCTTTTTAGCAAAGCCTACACATAACACGTCTCACATCATAACCTTGTGCTCCAGAACATCTGATCACCTGCACATTATCAACTTGTGCTGTTTATCATGAACAGCAGCTATGCTAATTTCTCTCCACTGCTTCTCTTTCTCTCCCCATCCTGAGACATTCTGAGGTTCCTCCAGCTCCAGTCATGTCCCACCTCGTGATGATTATGGACCTTTGAAGAAGTAGATGCCGAACTCCCAAACATCCTGAACCATCTTGAGACGTACCAGTGCCAACTGGATCCCACTACAAACTTAATATAAATATAACTCGAATTCTACAAACTTGGAAAGTGCTAATTTAGGTACACTTGTTCCTTGTCACCATGATAAGCACTTAATTTAAACAAAGTCAAGTCAATTAGGCTTTTATTTTCCCTTATATTCCCTTATATATACAGCGTTCACCTAGGACCAAGGTGCTACATAATACAACATGAATAAAAAAACACAAAACTATGCAAACTGGGGCATGACAGACTGTATGTGTGCAACATTTAGTGCAAAAACAACACAAGACAGTGAGACAATAAAAACAGTGATCAATATAGTAGATTTTTAATTTGTTCTAATAATAATAAATTCTGTACATAATCAAATTCTGTACATGTAATCAATGAATGTTTTAGTAGCAATTTGTTTAAACAGCCACTTTGTGAAACACTTTGTGAGCAGCTCCCTTTTTAGTAAGTAGTTAAAAGGCTCGTGGAAACTGTTACACAGTCTGTACGTGAGGGCCTTAATGCTTCTTTACTGTTTTTACGAACAGCAGAAGGGTGAAGAGTGTGTGTGAGAGATACAGTATGTTCTGCCAGCCACAATGCTGGTGGCTTTGCGGATGCAGCATTTTGTATTATGTCTATAATGGAGGGAAAGAGAGACCCTAATGATCTTACTCCTTACTATCTGCTGTAGGGTGTTGCAATCAGAGATGGCACAATTCCCAAACCAGGCAGTGATGCAGGTGCTCTCGATTGTCCCTCTTTAGAATGGTGTGAGGATCGATACCGAGAGCTGAGAAATCCTCAGCTTTTTCAAGAAGTAATGACACTGCTGGACTTGGACACTGACCAGGTGAGGTTCTCCTCCCGCTGAACACCAAGAAATTGGGTGGTGTTGTTGATCTTCACAGAGGTGCCAGCTTGCCATGGTTTTATAGTGGGTAAATTTCTTAAATATAAATCATAGAGAAAGAAATGTAATTGCAATTTATTTTTGAAAATATCTGGAAATAAGAATAAGAGAAGAATGGCAAAAAAAATTTTCAATTCAATAAATTTTTATTTGTATAGCGCTTTTAACAATGAGCATTGTCTCAAAGCAGCTTTACACAGTGATGAATAAGATCTTCTTTATAAGTGTAAGTTTGTCCCTAATAAAATTAGACAATGATAAAAAAGACAAAACGATAGACGTAGGACATAAAGCACTACAAAATTTAAACAGGATTATAATTTCAATCAAATTATGATGTATATTACAGTTATTAACATGATGGTGTCCATGCTTACCAGTGTTTGGGGTTTGTGGAATTGAGGATGCCGGTATTATGCTGTTTTGCATGTGCTTTAAATATATTCAGTCGAACTGAAGTCAGAAAGCTGTGAGGTGAGTTGGCAGAAACACTGAAGCACAGCAACGAAGATGAAATCTCATTTTTTTATTTGGTTCCTGTTGGGATGTTTTGAGATGACCAGAAATCTAGTAAAAGAATATATTTATTCCCCACAGATAGTACGATTGTCTACAGCTCAGGCTTATTGCAGAAAGCATTTTGGGAGTTTGGCTAGCATCACATTGGAAAAGGAGCGTCAGGAAGCTGTGAAGGTTACAGGACAAAACTATTTCCAAGCTTGGATTGGGCTAAACAGAACTGCACCACATGCAAACATCTGGCAGTGGTCTGATGAGACACAATCAACATTCACAAAATGGAACCCTGGCGACCCTAATGACTGGCCACCAGGTGAAGCATGCGTTTTTATGACAGAAACGAGCTGGTATGATGTTTCCTGTGAAGGACAATTTTCTACCATTTGTTCTAGGAAGTTCATGATGGTGAAGGAAAAGAAAACATGGGAAGAGGCTCTTAATGACTGCAGGAGTCAGTCTTTGTGGATTCTCAAACACAGCTAGACCTGCTCAAAATAGAGACTGAACAAGCTCAAACAGCCAGTGTGTGGACAGGACTGCGCTTTCACGATGGACAATGGTACTGGGTGAATGGGATGTCACTGGGGAGCCTGGTCTCACCGCCTTCATGCCCAGTCCGGCCCTACCGCTGTGGTGCGTACAACTTCAACACAAACATCTGGGAGAACAGAGACTGCAATGACAAACGTAATTTCCTCTGCTATTAGAGCAGGTGAGTAATAACCAGTGTTGTAAAAGTGGCTACGTTTGACAGTAACTAATACTGTAACGTGTTACTTTTAAAAATAAATTAACTTCGTTACCGTTAGCGTATGGTGCGTTACCCGTTACTTTTTTAAATGAATGAATTTCGGCTGAAGTGTAGACTACAGTCTAACCTGCTTACAGCAGCGTCGCATTGTATGATTGGTAGATGAACCACTGTAAACACGAAGAAGACGCACTGTGGGCGTGTCTTTGTTTATTCAGGTCTGTGCGGCAGTAATGGCGAGTCGAGGCGAGAGCAAGACGAGTTTCTCAAAGTGGAAATATGCTCATTATATGCAGCATAAAGACAAAAACTTTTAAGTCAAATGTGAGCTGTGTCTTTGTGGTTGGAAGGTCGTATCTACTGCGATAAACAGCAACTCCAATTTGTTGAAGCTCCTTCAGGAACTCCATGCTAGAAGCTAGAAGCTAACCCGTTGTTCTGTTCTACATTGTTGATAGTTTTCCTACTTCAGCTGTGAAAGGAACATTTTTAGGAGCTCAACACAACAGCTTTTATGATGCAGAAGCTACTTTAGTTTTTGATTGTGAATATATTATTCAGCTTGTTTTGTTATTTATTTCAGAAATCCTTGTGATATATTCAGTTTGTGCTGCTCTGACTTTAATAAAATAGTGTTTAAAAATTACTTTGTGTTTAAGTCAGTTTTGTGTTTGTAGACGATAACGCATAAAAGGGCATTAATGGGAACATTAAAGAAGGTTCTTAAAAAAAGTAACTAAAAAGTTACTTTTAACAGTAACGCATTACTTTTTGGTGTAAATAATCAACAAAGTAACTAAGTTACTTTTTGAATGAAGTAACGAGTAACTGTAACTAGTTACTATTTTTTAGTAACTAGCACAACACTGGTATTAACCATCCAAATCAGAATTTAAAAAGTAGTGTCATAATGTCAAACAAGACCACCATGTGTATGAATAACCATTAATAACCATCGTTTTTGTTTTTCTTAAACAGATGGCTTTCAAATGGAATAAGAACATTTCGGTCAGGAAAAGAAGAAAAAGAATTCTTCAAGAATTTATTCATTATGTATATTATGTATTATGTTTAACACAGAATCATCATTTTGACCTCTGAAATAACAGAAAAATAATTTAAGCCTATTGTAAATTGGGGCAGGTTTTATTTAATTATATTGATTACTTTTGAATGTGTTTACATTCAAACATTGTATACGTTTGTGTAAATGGTTGGTGGTTGGTTTTTATTAAATTATATAAAATAACTTAGAAAGCTAGTGTTTTAAAATAAAATAGTATAAAGATTTTTAAAGGCTTGATATTCTTTTAGGGATTGTTAACCAGGGTAGACTGATAATCTAGCTACACTATCTAGCATCATTTAGCAGCACTTATTGTACAGGTGTATGTGAACATGAACATAAGTGTGAGTGATTGCATTTGGAGTCCATTGCATGCAAGGGTACAGGAGGTCTGATGTGTTTTTTTTTCAATAAACAATATGGACTTTTTATAGTTTGTCTCTGCGTTTGTGTTCGTGCACTTCCCTATAACAGAGTCCAGACTTGCTGACAAAACAAACTAGCCAACCGTGAACCCAACAGCTCAGTCCCCAGCAGAGAACGGAATACTTCAGGGCACTTCATATACGAACTATAGCAGGCCAATTAATCTTAGATGAAATACTGAGCTGGGTGTCACTGCAGCCCTGATCACCGATCGGGTTTTGCCCAGCTCTTGATCCCCACTGGTGGTGTTGCCCAGCTTCTGATCACCACAGCACAGGGGGCATCATACAGTCCTGTATGTAAACTCCACCCAAATTGCCTGCAGTGAAGAAAACATCACATCAAGCATTGGTGGTTTAGTGGTAGAAGTCTCGCCTGCCACTTTATGTGGCAAATTTTCTGTTATGTAGTTTTATGTTGTTTTTTGTAGCACCAGGGTTAGGTCCCCTGGTGGTCTAGTGGTTAAGACGCAGCACTCTCACCGCTGCGACCCGGGTTCGATCCCCGGTCAGGGAACCATCCCCAGCCACTCTCAGTGCCGGTCCCAAGCCCGGATAAATTGGGGAGGGTTGCGTTAGGAAGGGCATCCAGCGTAAAAACGTGCCAAATCAAACGTGCGGAGGATCCGCTGTGGCGACCCCTAACGGGAGAAGCCGAAAGAAAGTTTATGTAGCACCTGGGTTCTAGAGGAACGTTGTTTCATTTCACTGTGTACTGCGTCAGCTATATATGGTTGAAATGACAATAAAAGCTTCTTCTTGACTTGACACATCAACCCAGCTGACATTTGGGTTCACACACTCCCCTATGCCAGAGCGTCTGCCTCGCACATGGCTGATCCTGGTTCCAGTCATACGTTTGCTGTCACTGATCACTCCTCACACTGCACTTTACTCCCTCAGGTCTTGTAGCACTGCTCGCGTGAGGGTAAGAGGTAGGTATATATCAATACTTTTTTCTGTTCTGGAACCAAGGTGGTGGAATGAACTTCTCCTAGATGTCAAATTTTTAAATGACAGGTGAAGACCTACCACTTTCTATAACACTTAAACTATTGCTTATTTTCCCCCTGTTTGTTGTATGTCTTTATGCATTAAAAAGTGTGCTATAAATCCTCACAACAGAGTTTTGGGCTGATGGTATAGTTAAGTTTGTAATCTAGTGAACCAGTGTTTATTTAGGGTATTCACTGAAAGAGACTTCGAAAAGCCCTTTTGTACTGTACATCGCTCTGGATAAGGGCATCTGCTAAATGTAAATATTTTATTCACAGTAAAACATAGAAATTGGTGCATTTACTTGGTAAACCATTTGATATTTTTGGTTTTCACTCTAGTGAATATTTTCACACCAAAAAAAGCCAACAATCCTTGCATTAGTTTGAAGAGGTATATTTTTTTGCATATATGCAAATAATCAGAATTCTAAATGGACAGAGTTAAATGGGTTTGAGGCTGTTTTCTTTGTGAGAAGCCAGGTGATAAAGAGTTTTGTTTGCAGGGCTCATGGTTCAAAAGTTATATATAGTATGACAAACACTTGTGCTCACTTGGACCATCTTCATTGCATAATGTGAAAACCAAGACAGGAACAAAAATTAATAAAAGCATACCAGTTCCATTACCAGGACCACTCAAAATAATGTCAGAGTGATGACGGAGCAATACTACTGAACAAATTCTGTCTCTGTGACTTATGGTTTGGTCTACATGATTTCATTTCAAGGCAGAAAAACAAATTTAGAAGAAAGAAAGAAAGAAAGAAAGAAAGAAAGAAAGAAAGAAAGAAAGAAAGAAAGAAAATGGAGAAAAACAGGTTCCAGTACCTAGACCCCTAGCAATAATGTCAGGGTTGCCAAATGTCATCATTAACATGATTATACTGCCAAAAGAGTCCTTGCCCTTCACATACATTGTCAAGAGATCATCTGAGCCTACTGCTGCCCACAAGTACTGCATTTGATGATCTCAAGTTTTTTTTAAGCTTTTAGAAAGAAATCCACTGTACTCTAGGTCCAATTCATAGTGGGCCTGTTGGGATTATGGAGCCAAACAATTTTTTGTTTTTTTTTATAGCTTTGTTTCAGATACTTTAAATAAATTAATCTGCCCTTGCAGGTGCTTGAAGGTTTGCAAACCCTTTAGAATGTTCTATATATCTGCATATAACCCAAAACATCATCAGATTTTCATACAAGTCCCAAATCCAAACAAACAAGTGCCCCTAGAGGCCTGGCTAATTTCACATGCCCTAGAATAGAGTTTCCTATAACTAAAGCTCTTTCAGGCTTGTAAGCGAGTGAATCACTGAGGATACCAAATCTGTTTGACAGGTGAAGCTGAGAGGAGTGGTGGTCCCATTGGCAAGCCTTAGTGTTAGCTTTGGTTTTGCTAATACGCTGAGTCACTCTAATGCCTAAGTCTGGGGATTGCTAACACCTGCTAAGGATTTCAGTCCTTCCCCTGAACTGCTCTCACACTCACTAACCCTTTCTATAATCTGAACGTGCTTCTCTAATGCTATGATCTTCTTTATCAGAACGCTAACTAATTCACATTTCTCACCGAAAAGGCTCAGTGTCTATTCAATAGTCTATACTAACAGATCATACAAATAAATTAATAAAATTAGTCTAATAAGACAAAGTACATTAGCATTAAACTTACACATATATCTAATTTAATGAATGGATGAATGAATGAATTTTCTTCTGAGTGGAGCTCTTTCATTTGTTGTATAATTCATAAAAGCTAAACCTTGCCAACCAGTAATGCAGACTGATGACTGATTCCTATTTCCTAAATGCTTTTAAATATTGTGTGCAATTTCTTTAAGATTTAAAACTGTATCTTTTAAATGTACAGGAAAGTCTGTTACTCCATACAACTTAACTTACTCTGTGAATCCTCCAAGCAGCCAGTGAGCTAAAACATCAGGAGAACAGACAGCACATGACATATAAAACAAATGTATTAGAAATTGTGATTTAAGAGGTCAGGAGCTACAGATTTGTGAAGGATCTAAATTTGTCATTGAACCAAATGTATAGAGCAGGTCCAAGTGTGATGTTCAAGCTTTCAAGTTTTTTGTTTTTTTTTAGTTTTTGTTGAATGGATGGTGACGCTATTAGGTTATTTTGCATGTGCTTTTAATATATTCAGTCAAGCTGATGTCAGAAAGCTGTAAGAGAATTTGGCAGAGATACAAGTAAAGGTTTACAGAAATTAGACGCACAACAATGAAGATAAAATATCTCTTTTTTATTTGGCTCCTGCTGGGATTTTACGGGATGGCTGTAAGTCTGATAAAACAATACCTTTATTCATCACAGACAGTCCCATTTTCTACAGGTCAGGGTTATTGCAAACAACAGTACGGGAATCTGGCTAGCATCACATCTGTAGAGGAACTCGGAAATGCTTTAACTGTTATGGGAGTGAATCCTAATTTCGCTTGGATTGGACTGTATAGAGGTGTACCAAATGAAAACATCTGGTACTGGTCTGATGGAGAACAAACAAACATCACACTGTGGAGCACCAATGAGCCTGATGACCGGAGTCCAGGAGAAAATTGTGTTGTTATGATAGGAAATAACTGGTTTGATACGAACTGCGCGGGACAATTTTCTACTATTTGTTCTCGGAGGTTCCTTTTGGTGAAGAAGAAGAAAACATGGGAAGAGGCTCTCAAGCACTGCAGGAGTCATTACTCTGACTTGGTCTTTGTGGATTCTCAAACACAGCTAGACCTGCTTAAAATAGAGACTGAACAAGCTCAAACAGCCAGTGTGTGGACAGGACTGCGTTATTGTGATGGAAAATGGTTCTGGGTGAATGGGATGCCACTGGGGAACCGGGCACCACTGCGTACATGCCCAGTCCAGCCCTATCGCTGTGGTGCGTACAACTTCAACACAAACATCTGGGAAAACAGAGACTGCAATGAGACACTCAATTTCCTCTGCTATTACTGAAGGTAAGTAATAACCATCTGAATCAGGATTGTGTACTTTTGATTATTAATATTATAATGGTAATTGACAAGTCTTTGTACAAAAGCAATACATTTTTACATCTCATTTACTTTCGACCTGAACTGTATCTGTTTGTTTCCCTACACAGATGTCTTTCTAATGGAATAAGAAGTATATCTCCTTGATAAAAAGACTTCTAACATAACAGTAAATGACTACTAGAAATTACTACTAATACAGTAAATTTAGCTTATTGGCCGGTTTTATGTAATTATATTCATTTAAATAATTTTATGTTAAAACATTGTGTCCTTTATGTATTTGGTGGTTGGTTTTATGTTACTTATTCACTTAGAAATGTAGGGTGTAAAAATAAAATAAAATAAATAATTAGATTAAGGCTTAATTTATTGTGTGTGTGTGTGTGTGTGTGTGTGTGTGTGTGTGTGTGTGTGTGTGTGTGTGTTGTTTTTTTTTTTGTTATTTATTTGTCTGTTTGTTTTTAGAAATTTTTAAAAGTTTAGTAGTAGACTTACAGTAAGCAAGAATGTTTTTTTTTTTTTTTTTTGCTGTACTACAATCAATAAACAATTGTTTTCGCAGCAGTCTTTTCATGATTCTTTTTTCAGAAAAAAATGTGATTAACCTGAAAATGCACAGCTTTGCTTACTGGGTAACTGTGTGGGGTTGTGAGGTCCTGAAGAACCCTGAAGTATATTTAAATTCACAATTTATTATTATTATTATTATTTTTACGTAAATACTAGTAATATTTGTCATGTGGTGCTGGCAGAGATGAATGTAAATTCAGTTTTTTTCACCTAAGAAGTTTGCCCTTAATCATGGCCTAGGGAATTCAGGGTGTCTGGCTTGTGACCCCCAGCACATGTTAGGGTTGAATAAATCATGTGCTGGGAAAAGTATTCTTCCTATGCACTTTACTTGTATCACTAAAAATTTAAGTCTCCTAGACTTCGTTATTGAGAACATCGGTTTTAATTACAATCGCTTCACCACTTTGTTTGACCACACCCCAAACGTTGCCTTTGACCACCGAATCTTCCCCTATATAGGGTTTCAAAGTTTTCAAGGAATTTGAGAAGTATGTTTTGCATATTGTGCAAATTAGTAAAGTAAATCTACAGTGGTACTTAATTTTGTGAACATTTTGGGGTTTTTGTGCATAAAATCTGCATATGACCCAAAATTCAGCTAAAGTCCTAAAAGTAAAAAAAAAAAAACAATCAAACAAATCAGACAAAATTTTATACTTGATCATTTACTCATAGAGAAAGATGGAAAAGTATTATGTATTGATGGGTGGCAGATGTACATGAAGCTCTCGTGTTAGCAAATAATTTGAAAGTAAAATTGGAATCCATCTGTTTTCAACGAATTGGATGAAAATCAGGTGTCATTGAGTTCCCCGCTGATCTTCACAACACGTGTGGAAGTGCATTATGGCATGAACTGAGGTGATGTCATAGGATCTCAGAAAAATGTTGTTGCTCATCAGGCTTTGTACTTTACTTTTGTAGTTTGTACTTCACAAATCTGCAGACAGTCTCTGTACAAATGGAGGGAATATAAGATCATTGCTACCCTCCTTAGGGGTGGTAGGAGTGGCTATTCAACAAAGATCACTCAAAAAGCAGATTCTGTAATAGTCTCCAAGGTCACAAAGGAACCCAGGGTAACTAAGCAACTAAAGGCTTCTTTTATGTTAGCAAATTATAAAATTTATAAGTGCATCATCAGCAGAGCACTGACCAATCTTATTGTGCAATCTTATGAGTTGCAGGAAGCAGTATCATGTCACGTTATTAGTTCACGGATATCTATGTTATGGTGTTAATTATTATATATGCTCATGGTTTTAAAGCTTTGATCACTAATGACCTGTTTTTTAGATTCAGACCAAGGCTACATCTCTCTGTTAGTTTTACTAGATCTTATTTGCTGCATTCGACACTATAGACCATGATCTTCTCCTAGATCGCTTACAATAGATGGTTTAAAGTTAATTTTGGGGTGCCACAAGGTTCAGTTCTAGGACCCCTGCTTTTCACATTATACATGCTTCCCTTAGGAAATATTATTAGAAGGCAGGGGATTAGCTTCCACTGTTAAGCTGATGATACCCAGCTATTTATCTCAACGAAACCAGACGATACACTCAATTAGCTCGGATAACTGAGTGTGTTAAAAAATTTTAAGATTGTATGACTCATAACTTTCTATTATTAAATTCTGATATTATGATAATGATAATTAAGATCTCTTAAGGTGAATGATGTTTCTTTGGTTTCTTGTTTCTTGCTCTAATTGTTGTTGTTTCCAATCGCCCAGTCTTTGCCTGTTTAATATTTACAATTTTGCGATTCGGATTACCTGCCTGTTTATATTTTAATAAACACACTTAAAGGCAGACTAACAGGTCTTTGAGGGTCAGAATTCTAGCTGATAGACAGGTGTTCAAATACTTATTTGCAGCTGTATCATACAAATAAATAGTTAAAAAATCATACATTGTGATTTCTGGATTTTTTTTTTTTAGATTATGTCTCTCACAGTGGACATGCACCTACGATGACAATTTCAGACCCCTCCATGATTTCTAAGTGGGAGAACTTGCAAAATAGCAGGGTGTTCAAATACTTATTTTCCTCACTGTATATATACACGTGTATATATATAATTGCGAATAAAAAAGAAATACAATAATTTACAAATCTCATAAACCTTTATTTTATTCACAATAGATAACATATCAATGTTGAAAGTGAGACATTTTGAAATGTCATGGCAAATATTGGCAGCTCATATAGATTTCATGAGAGCGACACGTTCCAAAAAATTCGGGACGGGTAGCAATAAGAGGCTTGTACAAAAGTTGTACATATAGGAAACAGCTGGAGGACCAATTTGCAACTTATTAGGTCAATTAGCAACATGAGTTGGGTATAAAAAGATCCTCTCAGAGTGGCAGTGTCTCTCAGAAGTCAAGATGGGCAGAGGATCACCAATTCCCCCAATGCTGCGGTGAAAAATAGTGGAGCAATATCAGAAAGGAGTTTCTCAGAGAAAAATCGCAAAAAGATTGAAGTTCTCATCATCTACAGTGCATAATATCATCCAAAGACTCAGAGAATCTGGAACATCTCTGTGCGTAAGGGTCAAGGCCAGAAAACTCTACTGGATGCCCGTGATCTTCAGGCCCTTAGACGGCACTGCATCACATTTAGGAATGCTACTGTAATGGAAATCACAACATGTGCTCAGGAATACTTCAATCACAATCCACCGTGCCATTCGCCATTGCCGGCTAAAACTTTATAGGTCAAAAAAGAAGCCGTATCTAAACATGATCCAGAAGCACAGGTGTTTTCCCTGGGCCAAGGCTCATTTAAAATGAACTGTGGCAAAGTGGAAAACTGTTCTGTGATAATAATAATAATAATAATAATAATAGTCAGACTAATCAAAATTTGAAGCTCTTTTTTGGAAAACTGGGACGCCCTGTTCTCCGGACAAAAGAGGATAAGGACAACCCAAGTCAGTTCAGAAGCCTGAATCTCTGATAGTATGTGGTTGCATGAGTGCATGTGGCATGGGCAGCTTACACATCTGGAAAGGCACCATCAATGCTCAAGGTATATCCAAGTTCTAGAACAACATATGCTCCCATCCAGACGTTGTCTCATTCAGGGAAGACCTTGCATTTTCCAACATGACAATGCCAGACCACATACTGCATCAATTACGTCATGGCTGCGTAGAAGAAGGATCCAGATACTGAAATTCAATTCAATTCAATTTCAATTCATTTTTATTTGTATAGCGCTTTTAACAATGAACATTGTCTCAAAGCAGCTTTACACAGATAATGTGGTGATTAAAAGTGAATATGTTCTTTATAAGTAAGTTTGTCCCAGGGGCAACTGTGGTAAAGGAAAAACTCCCCAAGATGGCATAAGGAAGAAACCTGGAGAGGAACCGGAAACAAAAGGGAACCCGTCCTCATCTGGGTTGCACCGAATGAAATAGCCAGCCTGCAGTCCAGATCTTTCACCGATAGAAAACATATGGTGCATCATAAAGAGGAAGATGCGACAAAGAAGACCTGAGACAGTTGAGCAACTAGAAACCTGTATTAAACAAAAATGGGGCAACATTCCTATTCCTAAACTTAAGCAACTTGTCTCCTCAGTCCACAGATGTTTGCAGACTGTTATAAAAAGAAGAGGGGATGCCACATGGCCTTGTTACAACTTTTCTGAAATATGTTTGTGGCAGCGGGGGCGTGGCCGAGCATCGGTTTGTGAATGGAGGGCGGGGCAGGAAGCAGGTAAGCAAGGATTTGCCTCACCTGCAACTAATAAGACCTGATGTCTGTGCTCTCTTTTCAGTTATCAGGAGGCGCATAAAAGCCAAGGGAGCGGAGGCGTGTAAGGGTGTGTGTGCCAGAAGTGCCGTGTGAGCGCTGTGCGACCAGACACCAGTGTGACAAATAAACAATAAATTGAATAAAGAACGGCGGTGACGCCTGTGAACCGACCTGTTGTGGCTGTCCTTTTTCCTCCCTCCCACTCGCTCTCCCACAGTGGTGCCGAAACCCGGGAAAAAGGAACACAGGTCGGGCAGACATGGAACCGTCACCGTTGGCAGGCCTAGTGAAGGCGATCGCGGAGCTCCAGCAGACCCAGCATCAGGCGCTCCTCCAGGTGCGTGCAGAGCAGGAGCAATGATTCGAAGCAATGATTCGGCCGGCCGGCCGTTCGCTAACCAACTTCGGGACGCGTGCCGGAGGTGGCTGCTGGACGAGGACCGCATCTAAGGGTAGAAAGGAAAAGGAGACGTGGTCAGGAAGAGATGAAAGAGTACATGAAGTTACAGAGGAGGGAGAGATAGAGTGAAGGTTAGGACGGATAAGAGAGACATGTAAATTATTTTTAGGTTGAATAGGAAGAGTGATTAAAAAGGAAACCAGGTGATGATCAGAGATTGGAAGTGGAGTGGCAGTCATGTCTGTAGCTGGAGTAGAGCGGGTGAAAACCAGGTCCAGGACATTTCCTCCCTTGTGTGTTGGAGGGCAGCTCTTAAATGTCAAGGAGAAGGTATTCAGAAAAGGCAAGAGGCAAGATGACTGAAGTTTGTCGGATGGGAGGTTGTTTTCGGACATCACAAGCTCGCTGACCGATCTCACAAAAAGGGGAGCTCCAGATCCGGTTCAGTGGTCGGAGCCGTGCCAACAGGTTTTTACGCGTGTTAAAGCCGCGCTCTGCGGAGGTCCGCTTTTGCATGCACCTGATTTCTATCTCCCCCTTGTTTTGCAGAATGACGCGTCGGATGGAGGGCTAGGGGCAGTGTTGTCCCAGATGGTGGAGGGGGAGGAACGGCCGGTGCTGTTTATAAGCTGTAAGCTGTCGGTACGGGAAAGACGGTACAGCACTATCGAGAGGGAGTGCCTGGCCATCAAATTGGCGGTCCTCCCCCACCGTTACTATCGGCTGGGACGGGCCTTTACCCTCTGTTCTGACCACACCCCGCTCCAGTGGCTCCATCGCATGAAAGATACCAGCGGATCACTCGGTGGTATCTGGCACTTCAGCCATTTAAGTTCGAGGTGGTCCACAGACCGGGGGCACAGATGGTCATGAAATTTAAAATCAACTCATTTTTCCCTTAAAATTATACATTTTCTCAGTTTAAACATTTGATATGTCATCTTGAAGTTTAAAACTTCCACATCATTGCATTCTGTTTTTATTTTCACATTTTACGTTTGTTATGTTCAACATTTAGAGTTGATACAGGGTCTGAGGCTGCCCCTTTCCTCTACACAAAGAAGAAATCTAATAATGCTGGAGAGGTGGATTTATAATATAACCTTAAATTAGGGCTTTCTCTAAGTAATCCTGCATAACCTTTTGTTTTGCCCTAAAGGTGTACATTTGACCATGCAGAGGCATAAATAAGGTCGATTGCACCATTATATGACCTGTGAAAAGGAAGGTCTTGAAATACCCCTCCCTTTGTGTTAGAAAACCCTTCTCTTTTCCGGTGTTGTGGGGAAGGGGCAGTTTGTCCAATCCATGTTGGTCCAGTTTCCTGGTGAACAAAGTCACAAAATATGTATTCTTGCTGGACTAATATACTTACAGGGAGCAATGCTGTATAAAAAAAGCTGTGTGCTGGTAGACATGGCTTGCTGGCCATCAGTCTTCCTCTTCATCACATCTTTCCACTACTATGGATTATTGCCCTCTTAGTTATCTTTCCAACTCTGTTATCGAGAATTTCTCCTGTCTGACCCAAGAAAAGAAGAGGTCTGCCTTGAGAGCAAACTATGTAGAGCTGAACGTAGTGCATGATATTTAAGTCCCTTATCTAGGACATATTTGCCTTTGCTAATAGACACACTACTGCCACTAGATGTCCCCAAATATATAAGCAGTTTTATATAAGCAGTTCCCAAACTTTTTTAAACCACAGATTTTATTTAAGACAATTTTTTCCATGTACCGGTGTGTGAGTGTTTGGTGGGGGGGGGTTTGGGGGACTTATGGATTCATGCAGGCTTGATTACAGTTTTTCTCAGTCGCTTCTCAAAACTACTTGTTCAACCTCCACATCATTTAGTCATTTGTGCTCATCATATGAACATTTCTTGTTGCTTTGATCAAATTGCGAATGCTTTGTTACATCATTTAATCGATTGTGTACAAGTGTCTGCTTTTTCCTACATTATCAGTTGTTTGTGTTCATGTTGATCAAAATATATTATACTAGTTTCACCTAAATAAATTTAACCCCCAAAACATTTAGGCATCAGTTCATTGCATAAGTCATTTAGTGCAAAATGGTTAAACCAGTTGTCAAAATTTGTCAAGCTCTTCTTCATCACAGTTCTATTAAACTTTTTTTGGTAAATGTGTCTTGAATTGATGAATTGTGCAGTGAACCTTGAATGTCACTAATGAAGGGGCGTGTTCACTTTCAAATCAACCAATAATCAACTAGTTCTCTAAAATAGGTCAAGGCTGAATCTTGTGAACCTTTACTGTAATTGGCTAATGTGTATATAAAAAGAGCAAAACAGATTTACATTTGTTAAAAATGGATAAACAACTAGGAAACGAACATGGTCAAGAGCCAAGAATAAGGATGCATGCTGAAAGGGGAAGGAGGCAAAATAGAGGAAGAGAAAGAAGAGGCCAGAGATATAAACACATTTTAGATGAAATTAGAGGCACTGTTGTGGACCATCTCTTGGTTACGACCGTAACCCTAGTTCCCCCCGAGGGAACGAGACGCTGCACCGAAACGCTATGGGAATGCCCCTGTGTGACCGAGCTCTGAACCACGTGTGTAATCTGACCAATAGGTGTTTGGGACGTGACGTCATCAGCAGGCGACGTCGCATCAACAGGAAGCTACAAATGGCTGCGAGATGGACAAGAGCCTACCTCCTGCGAGAGAAGGTAAGCGCCGCAGGGACTCAGGGAGTGTGGCATGGAGACGCAGCGTCTCGTTCCCTTGGGGAACTAGGGTTACGGTCATAACCTAGAGACGTTTCCCTTCAGGAACTCCAGCTGCGTTAAAACACTATGGGAACGAGTGTCCAATCACGCCACACTAACCAGACCCTGCCTAGAAAGTGAAGGGCCTCGGCACCAGCACGAAGGACAGAGGAACCTGGTGTTGCTCTAAGGTCAAGGTCATAGAACCTGACAAAGTTCAGCGGGGTGGACCAACCCGCAGCATCACAGATGTCCTGGAGTGACACTCCAGCGGACCAGGCCGTATAGGCTGCCACACTCCGGGTAGAGTGAGCTCTGACCCCCAGCGGCGCGGGGAGGCCAGAGGACTCATGAGCCGACACAATCGCATCCACTACCCATCTGCTTGAAGTCTGCTTATTGGCCTGGAAACATTTCCTGTTAGGGCCGTAGCAGAGAAGCAGCTGCTCCGACTTCCTCCACGGACTCGACCTGCTCGCACTGGACATAGTCGGTGCTGTCGCTCCTGTGTGGGGGTTGTAAATAGAGGAAGGCAGTATGCCTGCAACACGACAGGAAGTGAGGGAGCCGAAGGCACCTTAGGTACCTACCCAGGTTTCGGATAGAGAAACGCTCTGGCCATGCCAGGGGCAAACTCCAGGCGAGATGGGGCCATGGACAAAGCCTGTGGATACCTGATCCTCTTCAGGGAAGAAATCGCCAAGAAGAAGGTGGTCTTAATAGACAGAAACCTAAGGGCCACATCGGCTAATGGCTTGAAGGGGGGCTCAGATAGAGCCGCCAGCACAACTGCCAGATCCCCAGAGCATCCAATCACGTAGCAGGTTAGCCTGGTATGCCTGTAACACACTCATGGTGTGGAGACAACCCGCAGCCTGACCTGCTGCCACGTAAGCCTTCCCTACTAGAGCCGATGTAGCACGTAGCGGCTTAGTAGGGAAAACCAGGGCCTTCAGTGACGATGCTACGCTAGGAGAGAGAAAGCTGGCTAGCATCTCTTCAACACGCGGCATTCGCGTAGAGCGAGGAGTGGTGAGAAGAAGTATGCGCTGAGTACGGGGTTTTCAAGGATCTGGACACCTCGGTGTGCAGATCGGAAAAAAAACTGCAAGCCCCGGCGCCGAGGAAGTGACAGGACGCAGAAAACACTTGTCCAGCTTGCTGGGTGCGTGCTGTTTCTGCTGCTTCACTGGCCAAGCTAGATCCAGCTTAGCTATGGCTCGCGTCACGACATCGCGGAGTTCCTTATACAGCAAAGGCTCGCTAGCATCCATCAGCTCTCCTTCCTCGGAGGGAGAGGCATGTAATGCCGCACTGCTCGCACCGGGAGAAGAAGCAGCTATCGGGCCTGCTTCTCCGAGAGAGCAGGAGCTCGATTCAGCAGACGAGGCTGAAGCGGATTAATCCGACTCCAACCCGGCTGCTATATCGGCCTGCGAGCCCCACAAGCGCCGCTGTGCCTCAGCGAGAGCGGGACCGGAGCAGTGAGGAAGAGAGCTCTTCTCAAAGAGCGCTCTCCAGGAGCGAAGCGTGCGCATAGCCATGCGGCTACAATGCAAGCAATCGACTCCCTAGAGAGCCGATTGTGCATGCTCCACTCCCAGGCAAACAACTCACCGATCATGCGAAACCTTACCGGTAATAAAACGCGGACATAAATGAACACATTTGCGGTAATTCTGTCTGCCAGCCATCACTTGATCAGAAAAACACAGCGAAACAGCGCTTACCTGAACGAGCAGAAGCTAGCGTCTTGTCCATCTCGCAGCCATTTGTAGCTTCCTGTTTACGCGACGTCACCGCTGATGACGTCACGTCCCAAACGCTTTTGGTCAGATTACACACGTGGTTCAGAGCGCGTTTACGCAGGGGCGTTCCCATAGCGTTTCGACGCAGCTCGAGTTCCTGAAGGGGAATATGTTGTCAATCATGGCCTCACAATGGTATTGCAAGGATGATATCTGTTGTGATGTGGATGAAAATCTGTGGCCCGACAGATTGGGGCGTCAGGGGGTAGAGACAGATTACACTGTATAGTGCGGCATGCGCAGTTCTGCCTAAGAAGTATTTTCTATGTTTACCTTTTGGAATTTTAATTTGTGTCTTTTTATTTTCTATCACAATGATATTATATTGTAATTTTTTGGTCAGTCCACTAGAAAAGAAAAATAAAAAAGTGTGAATCCTGTCCAGTCTCTTACAATCAATCTCCCACATACAGTAATGTGTACATTTGTGCTGTTGAAATTCATAGTTGCCAATTGTAATCCAAAACATAGTTTACATCAAGAAATACTAAAATAAAGCAGTGTCATCGTGAAAAAATGACTAAACATTTTGACTATCTTGTTCGTAAACAATGATAAAAGGACTTGTTATTTTGATGGCAATGATATGTTCATTGACCCAAATACTTACTTTTGAGAAAAGAACCGAGGATTTTGAGCAGAAAACAGGCTTTTACAAGAAATCCAATGTATTGTGCTGTTTGTTCACATTGTTTTGAGAATGCACTTACTGATTTGCAAATCTTAAGGATGATTTGAGAAATGCTCTGAAGCAACTGAAAAACTGTAATAATAGGCAACCTGCACCATTACTCTGCATTTAATTTATTTTTATTTGTGGTCTTTGCTGTCCATACTATTTTGCAGATAATAATATAATATAATATAATATAATATAATATCATATAATATATATATATATAATATAATATAATATAATATATTAATAATATTATATTATATGATGTGATATTATAATATAATATAATATAATATACAATTTGGGTATTATTAACAATCAGGCCATGCTGACATATAAGAGTGGAGGAAGGTGCACACAGGTGGACTATGTTCTATGTAGGAGCAACCTGAAGGAGATTGGTGACTGTAAGGAGAGAAGGTAGGCTTGTCAGCAGCCATGTATTAGAGTTAGGGATTTGGCAGGGTGATGGCCCTGAACTGCTACTGCCATCAGCTACTGCTATTGACTTCTTCTCATGTAGTTAATCACTCACACTTGTTCCTTGTAACCATAATTAGCATTTAATTTAAACAAAGTCAAGCCAATTAGGCTTTTATTTTCATTTATTTTAATTTTCCAACCATATACAGTGCATTACACAGTAAAAGAAAACAGCGTTCACCTAGGACCAAGGTGCTACATAATACAACATGAATAAAAAAACACAAAACTATGCAAACTGGGGCATGACAGACTGTATGTGTGCAACATTTAGTGCAAAAACAACACAAGACAGTGAGACAATAAAAACAGTGATCAATATAGTAGATTTTTAATTTGTTCTAATAATAAATTTTGTACATGTAATCAATTAATATTTTAGTAGCAATTTGTTTAAACAGCAACTTTGTGAAACACTTTGTGAGCAGCTCCCTTTTTAGTAAGTAGTTAAAAGGCTCGTGGAAACTGTTACACAGTCTGTACGTGAGGGCCTGAATGCTTCTTTACTGTTTTTACGAACAGCAGAAGGGTGAAGAGTGTGTGTGAGAGATACAGTATGTTCTGCCAGCCACAATGCAAGTGGATTTGCGGATGCAGCATTTTGTAGTATGTCTATGATTAAGGAAAGGAGAGACCCTAATGACCTTCTCAGCCGTCCTTACTATCTGCTGTAGGGTGTTGCAATCAGAGATGGCACAATTCCCAAACCAGGCAGTGATGCAGGTGCTCTCGATTGTCACTCTTTAGAATGGTTTGAAGATCGATGGTGAGAGCTGAGAAATCCTCAGCTTTTTCAAGAAGTAATGACACTGCTTGACTTGGACAGTGACCAGGTGAGGTTCTCCTCCCGGTGAACACCAATAAATTGTGTGGTATTGTTGATCTTCACAGAGGTGCCAGCTGTTGCCCATGTTTTAAAGTGGTTAAATTACTTAAATATAAAGCTCAAACAAATCATAGAGAAAAAAAATTTAATTGCAATTTATTTTTGAAAATATTTGAAAATAAGAATAATAAAAGAATGGCATAAAATGTATTCAATTCAATAAATTTTTATTTGTATAGCGCTTTTAACAATGAGCATTGTCTCAAAGCAGCTTTACACAGTGATGAATAAGATCTTCTTTATAAGTGTAAGTTTGTCCCTAATAAAATTAGACAATGATAAAAAAGACAAAACGATAGACGTAGGACATAAAGCACTACAAAATTTAAACAGGATTATAATTTCAATCAAATTATGATGTATATTACAGTTATTAACATGATGGTGTCCATGCTTACCAGTGTTTGGGGTTTGTGGAATTGAGGATGACGGTATTATGCTGTTTTGCATGTGCTTTAAATATATTCAGTCGAACTGAAGTCAGAAAGCTGTGAGGTGAGTTGGCAGAAACATTGAAGCACAGCAACGAAGATGAAATCTCACTTTTTCATTTGGTTCCTGTTGGGATGTTTTGAGATGACCAGAAGCCTAGTAAAAGAATATCTTTATTCCCCACAGATAGTACGATTGTCTACAGCTCAGGCTTATTGCAGAAAGCATTTTGGGAGTTTGGCTAGCATCACATCGGAAAAGGAGCGTCAGGAAGCTGTGAAGGTTACAGGACAAAACTATTTCCAAGCTTGGATTGGGCTAAACAGAACTGCACCACATGCAAACATCTGGCAGTGGTCTGATGAGACACAATCAACATTCACAAAATGGAACCCTGGCGAACCTAATGACTGGCCACCAGGTGAAGCATGTGTTTTTATGACAGAAACGAGCTGGTATGATGTTTCCTGTGAGGGACAATTTTCTACCATTTGTTCTAGGAAGTTCATGATGGTGAAGGAAAAGAAAACATGGGAAGAGGCTCTTAATCAATGCAGGAGTCATTACTCTGACTTGGTCTTTGTGGATTCTCAAACACAGCTCGACCTGCTCAAAATAGAGACTAAACAAGCTCAAACAGCCAGTGTGTGGGCAGGACTGCGCTTTCACGATGGACAATGGTACTGGGTGAATGGGATGTCACTGGGGAGCCTGGTCTCACCGCCTACATGCCCAGTCCGGCCCTACCGCTGTGGTGCGTACAACTTCAACACAAACATCTGGGAGAACAGAGACTGCAATGACAAACTTAATTTCCTCTGCTATTAGAGCAGGTGAGTAATAACCATCCGAATTAGAATTAAAAAAGTAGTGTCATAATGTCAAACAAGACCACCATGTGTATGAATAACCATCAATAACCATCGTTTTTGTTTTTCTTAAACAGATGGCTTTTAAATGGAATAAGAACATTTCGGTCAGGAAAAGGAGAAAAAGATTCTTCAAGAATTTATTCATTATGTATTCACCTCTGAAATAACAGAAAAATAATTTAAGCCTTTTGTAAATTGGGGCTGGTTTTATTTAATTATATTGATTACTTTTGACTGTGTTTAATATTCAAACATTGTATACGTTTGTGTAAATGGTTGGTGGTTGGTTTTTATTAAATTATATAAAATAACTTAGAAAGCTAGTGTTTTAAAATAAAATAGTATAAAGATTTTTAAAGGCTTGATATTCTTTTAGGGATTGTTAACCAGGGTAGACTGATAATCTAGCTACACTATCTAGCATCATTTAGCAGCACTTATTGTACAGGTGTATGTGAACATGAACATAAGTGTGAGTGATTGCATTTGGAGTCCATTGCATGCAAGGGTACAGGAGGTCTGATGTGTTTTTTTTTCAATAAACAATATGGACTTTTTTTGTCTCTGCGTTTGTGTTCGTGCACTTCCCTATAACAGAGTCCAGACTTGCTGACAAAACAAACTAGCCAACCGTGAACCCAACAGCTCAGTCCCCAGCAGAGAACGGAATACTTCAGGGCACTTCATATACGAACTATAGCAGGCCAATTAATCTTAGATGAAATACTGAGCTGGGTGTCACTGCAGCCCCGATCACCGATCGGGTTTTGCCCAGCTCTTGATCCCCACTGGTGGTGTTGCCCAGCTTCTGATCACCACAGCACAGGGGGCATCATACAGTCCTGTATGTAAACTCCACCCAAATTGCCTGCAGTGAAGAAAACATCACATCAAGCATTGGTGGTTTAGTGGTAGAAGTCTCGCCTGCCACTTTATGTGGCGAGGACAATTACTAGTCCTTAGCCCTGTGTTTTCTGTTATGTAGTTTTATGTTGTTTTTTGTAGCACCAGGGTTAGGTCCCCTGGTGGTCTAGTGGTTAAGACGCAGCACTCTCACCGCTGCGACCCGGGTTCGATCCCCGGTCAGGGAACCATCCCCAGCCACTCTCAGTGCCGGTCCCAAGCCCGGATAAATTGGGGAGGGTTGCGTTAGGAAGGGCATCCAGCGTAAAAACGTGCCAAATCAAACGTGCGGAGGATCCGCTGTGGCGACCCCTAACGGGAGAAGCCGAAAGAAAGTTTATGTAGCACCTGGGTTCTAGAGGAACGTTGTTTCATTTCACTGTGTACTGCGTCAGCTATATATGGTTGAAATGACAATAAAAGCTTCTTCTTGACTTGACACATCAACCCAGCTGACATTTGGGTTCACACACTCCCCTATGCCAGAGCGTCTGCCTCGCACATGGCTGATCCTGGTTCCAGTCATACGTTTGCTGTCACTGATCACTCCTCACACTGCACTTTACTCCCTCAGGTCTTGTAGCACTGCTCGCGTGAGGGTAAGAGGTAGGTATATATCAATACTTTTTTCTGTTCTGGAACCAAGGTGGTGGAATGAACTTCTCCTAGATGTCAAATTTTTAAATGACAGGTGAAGACCTACAACTTTCTATAACACTTAAACTATTGCTTATTTCCCCCCTGTTTGTTGTATGTCTTTATGCATTAAAAAGTGTGCTATAAATCCTCACAACAGAGTTTTGGGCTGATGGTATAGTTAAGTTTGTAATCTAGTGAACCAGTGTTTATTTAGGGTATTCACTGAAAGAGACTTCGAAAAGCCCTTTTGTACTGTACATCGCTCTGGATAAGGGCATCTGCTAAATGTAAATATTTTATTCACAGTAAAACATAGAAATTGGTGCATTTACTTGGTAAACCATTTGATATTTTTGGTTTTCACTCTGGTGAATATTTTTACACCAAAAAAAGCCAACAATGCTTGCATTAGTTTGAAGAGGTATATTATTTTGCATATATGCAAATAATCAGAATTCTAAATGGACAGAGTTAAATGGGTTCGAGGCTGTTTTCTTTGTGAGAAGCCAGGTGATAAAGAGTTTTGTTTGCAGGGCTCATGGTTCAAAAGTTATATATAGTATGACAAACACTTGTGCTCACTTGGACCATCTTCATTGCATAATGTGAAAACCAAGACAGGAACAAAAATTAATAAAAGCATACCAGTTCCATTACCAGGACCACTCAAAATAATGTCAGAGTGATGACAGAGCAATACTACTGACCAAATTCTGTCCCTGTGACTTATGGTTTGGTCTACATGATTTCATTTCAAGGCAGAAAAACAAATTTAGAAGAAAGAAAGAAAGAAAGAAAGAAAGAAAGAAAGAAAGAAAGAAAGAAAGAAAGAAAGAAAATGGAGAAAAACAGGTTCCAGTACCTAGACCCCTAGCAATAATGTCAGGGTTGCCAAATGTCATCATTAACATGATTATACTGCCAAAAGAGTCCTTGCCCTTCACATACATTGTCAAGAGATCATCTGAGCCTACTGCTGCCCACAAGTACTGCATTTGATGATCTCAAGTTTTTTTTTAAGCTTTTAGAAAGAAATCCACTGTACTCTAGGTCCAATTCATAGTGGGCCTGTTGGGATTAGGGAGCCAAACAATTTTTTTTTTTTTTTTTTATAGCTTTGTTTCAGATACTTTAAATAAATTAATCTGCCCTTGCAGGTGCTTGAAGGTTTGCAAACCCTTTAGAATGTTCTATATATCTGCATATAACCCAAAACATCATCAGATTTTCATACAAGTCCCAAATCCAAACAAACAAGTGCCCCTAGAGGCCTGGCTAATTTCACATGCCCTAGAATAGAGTTTCCTATAACTAAAGCTCTTTTAGCTTCGGTTTTGCTAATACGCTGAGTCACTCTAATGCCTAAGTCTGGAGATTGCTAACACCTGCTAAGGATTTCAGTCCTTCCCCTGTACTGCTCTCACACTCACTAACCCTTTCTATAATCTGAATGTGCTTCTTTAATGCTATGATCTTCTTTATCAGAACGCTAACTAATTCACATTTCTCACCGAAAAGGCTCAGTGTCTATTCAATAGTCTATACTAACAGATCATACAAATAAATTAATAAAATTAGTCTAATAAGACAAAGTACATTAGCATTAAACTTACACATATATCTAATTTAATGAATGGATGAATGAATGATTTTTCTTCTGAGTGGAGCTCTTTCATTTGTTGTATAATTCATAAAAGCTAAACCTTGCCAACCAGTAATGCAGACTGATGACTGATTCCTATTTCCTAAATGCTTTTAAATATTGTGTGCAATTTCTTTAAGATTTAAAACTGTATCTTTTAAATGTACAGGAAAGTCTGTTACTCCATACAACTTAACTTAGTCTGTGAATCCTCCAAGCAGCCAGTGAGCTAAAACATCAGGAGAACAGACAGCACATGACATATAAAACAAATGTATTAGAAATTGTGATTTAAGAGGTCAGGAGCTACAGATTTGTGAAGGATCTAAATTTGTCATTGAACCAAATGTATAGAGCAGGTCCAAGTGTGATGTTCAATCTTTCAAGTTTTTTTTTTTTTTTTTTTTTTGTTGAATGGATGGTGACGCTATTAGGTTATTTTGCATGTGCTTTTAATATATTCAGTCAAGCTGATGTCAGAAAGCCGTAAGAGAATTTGGCAGAGATACAAGTAAAGGTTTACAGAAATTAGACGCACAACAATGAAGATGAAATATCTCTTTTTTATTTGGCTCCTGCTGGGATTTTACGGGATGGCTGTAAGTCTGATAAAACAATACCTTTATTTATCACAGACAGTCCCATTTTCTACAGGTCAGGGTTATTGCAAACAACAGTACGGGAATCTGGCTAGCATCACATCTGTAGAGGAACTCAGAAATGCTTTAACTGTTATGGGAGTGAATCCTAATTTCGCTTGGATTGGACTGTATAGAGGTGTACCACATGTAAACATCTGGTACTGGTCTGATGGAGAACAAACAAACATCACACTGTGGAGCACCAATGAGCCTGATGACCGGAGTCCAGGAGAAAATTGTGTTGTTATGATAGGAAATAACTGGTTTGATACGAACTGTGGGGGACAATTTTCTACTATTTGTTCTCGGAGGTTCCTTTTGGTGAAGGAGAAGAAAACATGGGAAGATGCTCTCAAGCACTGCAGGAGTCATTACTCTGACTTGGTCTTTGTGGATTCTCAAACACAGCTAGACCTGCTTAAAATAGAGACTGAACAAGCTCAAACAGCCAGTGTGTGGACAGGACTGCGTTATTGTGATGGAAAATGGTTCTGGGTGAATGGGATGCCACTGGGGAACCGGGCACCACTGCGTACATGCCCAGTCCAGCCCTATCGCTGTGGTGCGTACAACTTCAACACAAACATCTGGGAAAACAGAGACTGCAATGAGACACTCAATTTCCTCTGCTATTACTGAAGGTAAGTAATAACCATCTGAATCAGGATTGTGTACTTTTGATTATTAATATTATAATGGTAATTGACAAGTCTTTTACGGTGGCCGAGAAGTGCAAAACACATTAACAAATCCAAAAACAAATCAACAAATTCAAAAACACATTACCAAATCCAAAAAACACAACGACAAGTCAGACAAACCGGAAAAGGTAGGTATAGTTTGCGAATGGAAACTTACAGATCATTGGACAAGACACCTGTCATTCAAGATATACAGGTGAGTGACAGGTGTCTCGTCCAATGATCTGTAAGTTTCCATTTGCAAACTATACCTACCTTTTCCGGTTTGTCTGAATAGTTGCACAAAACACATTAACAAATCCAAAAAACACAACGACAAGTCAGACAAACCGGAAAAGGTAGGTATAGATTGTAAATGGAAACTTACCGATGATTGGACGAGACACCTGTCATTCAAAATATACAGGAAGTACAACTTTTTCCCCCTTTTATTTATTTATTTATTTATTTATGTTTTTATTAAGCAATTAACCATATGCAAAAACAACATGGCAATAACATGTACAATTTACATTACAATACACAGAACAGGTGCATGAAAATACAAATATATACACATACATAAATACAATTTATAATAATAATAATCAAATTAAAGTAAAAAAAAAAAGGATAAAAATAAACAGGGCTATGGTTTATTCTGTAAATCATATTTTTCTATTAAGGACAAAAGATTCATTGCATTTTTCTTTCTAATCACTTTTAGGGCTGTTGTAAAAAAAATAAACTCATTATAAAATGCAAAAAAAAAAACCTGTTGGTTTCAAGTATTTAGATTTTGTATATAAAATTTCCCCATCAGATGTATATTGTTAACAAGAAAGTCGTCTCTGTTATTGTTTATCACAGTTTGTGTTCCTTGGTGGTCTAGTGGTTAGGATTTGGTGCTCTCACCGCCGCGGCCCGAGTTCCTTGACCGGGAATCGAGCACCTTTAAATTTTTTATATTTAAAGGTGCACTAATCCAAATAATATAAAAAACTTTAAAGTAAACGGACAATTTTACACATGTACAAGAAACAAAGTTATAAGATTTCATACTTCCTGTATATTTTGAATGACAGGTGTCTCGTCCAATGATCTGTAAGTTTCCATTTACAAACTATACCTACCTTTTCCGGTTTGTCTGACTTGTCGTTGTGTTTTTTGGATTTGGTAATGTGTTTTTGGATTTGTTGTTTTGTTTTCGGATTTGTTAATTTGTTTTCGGATTTGTTAATTTGTTTTTGAATTAGTTGTTTTGTTTTCTAATTTGTTAATTTGTTTTTGGATTTGTTAATGTGTTTTTGGATTTGTTGTTTTGTTTTTGGATTTGTTAATTTGTTTTTGGATTTGTTAGTGTTTTTGGATTTGTTGTTTTGTTTTTGGATTTGTTAATGTGTTTTTGGATTTGTTAATTTGATTTTGGATTTGTTAATTTGTTTTCAGATTTGTTAATGTGTTTTGCACTTCTCGGCCACCGTAGTCTTTGTACAAAAGCAATACATTTTTACATCTCATTTACTTTCGACCTGAACTGTATCTGTTTGTTTCCCTACACAGATGTCTTTCGAATGGAATAAGAAGTATATCTCCTTGATGAAAAGTCTTCTAACATAACAGTAAATTACTACTAGAAATTACTACTAATAACAGTAAATTTAGCTTATTGGCCGGGTTTTATGTAATTATATTCATTTAAATAATTTCATGTTAAAACATTGTGTACTCTATGTATCTCGTGGTTGGTTTTATGTTACTTATTCACCTAGAAATGTAGGGTGTAAAAATGAAACAAAATAAATAATCAGATTAAGTCTTTATTTTTTTGTGTGTTAGTTTTTTTGTTATTTATTTGTTTGTTTTTTAGAAATTGTTAAAAGGTTAGGAGTAGACTTACACTATGTTACATTCATATATTTAAGCAAGAATGGTTTTTTTTCTTGCTGTACTACAATCAATAAACAATTGTTTTCCCAACAGTCTTTTCATGATTCTTTTTTCAGAAAAAAATGTGATTAGCCTGAAAATGCACAGCTTTGTTTACTTGGTAACTGTGTGGGGTTGTGAGGTCCTGGAGAACCCTGAATGATATTTAAATTCACAATCTTTTTGGCAGAGATGGATGTAGATTCAATTTTTTCAACTAAGAAGTTTGCCCTTAATCATGGCCTAGGGAATTCAGGGTTTCTGGCTTGTGACCCCGAGCACATGTTAGGGTTGAATAAATCAGATGCTTGGAACAGCATCCACCTTAATTGTATCAGTAAAGAATTCAAGCCTTTTAGACTTGGTTATTGAGAACATTTCATTACCTTCGCTTCACCACTTTGTTTGACCACACCCCAGACTTTGCTTTTGACAACAGAATCTTCCCCTATATAGGGTTTCAAAGTTTTCAAAGAATTTGAGAAGTATGTTTTGCATTTTGTGCAAATTAGTAAAGTAAATCAACAGTGGTACTTAAGTTTGTGAACACTTTTTGCACATATAATCTGCATATGACCCAAAATTCAGCTTTTCTCAAGTCCTAAAAGTAGAAAAATAAACCCAATCAAACAAATTTTAAAACAATTTTATACTTGATCATTTACTCATTGAGAAAAATGATCAAATATTATGTATTGATGGGTGGCAGATGTACAGAAATCTCTCGGGTTAGCAATTAATTTGAAAGTTAAATTAGAATACATCTTTTTTCAATTAATTGGATAAAAATCAGGTGTCATTGAGTTCCCTGTTGATCTTCACAACACATGTTTGTGGAAGTGCATTATGGCATGAACTGAGGAGATTTTAAGGATCTCAGAAAAATCAGGCTGAGTTTGTACTTCACACATCTGCAGACAGTCTCTGTACCCTCCTTACGAGTGGCTATTCAACAAAGATCACTCCAAAAGCAAACCCTGTAATAGTCTCCAAGGTCACAAAGGAACCCAGGGTAACTAAGCAACTAAAGGCTTCTGTTATGTTAGCAGATTATAACATTTATGAGTGCATCATCAGCAGAGCACTAACCAATCTTATTGTGCATGACAGAGTTGCAGGAAGCAGTATCCGGTCTCCACCCTGACCTGTCATTGGTTCTTGTTATTACGTTATTAGTTCACAGATGTCTATGTTTTGGTGTTAATTATTATATATGTTCACGGTTTCAAATCTTTGATCACTAATGACCTGTTTTTAGTTTCAGATCAAGGCTACATCTCTCTGTTAGTTTTACAAGATCTTAGTGGTGGATTCGACACTATAGACTATGATCTTCTCCTAGATCACTTACAAAATTACATTGGCATTCAGGGACAGACATTAAGCTGGTTTAAATCCTACCTGTCTGATTGTTACCATTTTATAGACTTAAATGGAGCGCTATCAAGGTTAATGCAAGTTAATTTTGGGGTGCCACAAGGTTCAGTTCTAGGACCCCTTCTTTTCACAATATACATGCTCCCTTAGGAAATATTATTAGAAGGCAGGGGATTAGCGTCCACTGTTATGCTGATGATACCAAGCTATATATCTCAACGAAACCAGACGATACACTCAATTAGCTCGGATAACTGAGTGTGTCAAAGAATTAAAAGTTTTAAAAGAATTAAAAGTTTCTTGCTCTCATTGTTGTTGTTTCCAATCGCCCAGTCTTTGCCTGTTTAATATTTACAATTTTGCGATTCGGATTACCTGCCTGTTTATATTTTAATAAACACTTACCCACACTTGCATCCACATGCTTTCAGCTTGTGCCCACGAACACACATGCATGCACACATAACATTTAAATATGACATATTTGTCAGGATTGGGCAGATTGGATCCAAATACAGAATGCTGGCAGAGATATAAAATTAAAAGTCTTTATGGTAGAACCTGGTGGCAGGGGTAAAATAAACAGTTCCAGAATGTACAGACCACATTAAAGAATACAAAAAACACAGTTGATAAGTACAATCCTAAATTGAAAACGTGCAAACAGTGCAATAATGAGGATGCAAAAACAGAGGCTAAATATAAAGTCTATAGATCCAAAAACTGGCAAAATATATCAGTGCAGAGGAGACAAAATCACAGTGTATGTCATGATACCAAAATAATGTCCGGCTGGATGACCAAGGAACCAAGTAGCAGGCTCAGACAGGTTTAAGATGGGAGATGTGTAAGCTAGAGAGGATCCTCTGGAAAGCTTAAGACTCTATGCTACTGGGTTGATGACCTTGGAAATTGGAATTGGTCCCATGAAATCACAGGGTGAGCTGCCTACAGGGAGGCTTGAGTGTTAAGTCCCAGGTGGAGATGCGGTCTTTCTGGCCTTCTCCACCTAAATTAGCTTGGAGGCCCTATACATTGCAAACATCTCCAGTTCCTAGTTATGATGTTCCATCTGGCAATTGGTCTGCAGGTGAAAGCCTAAGGACAGACTGTTTGAGATCCCCTGGAGCCAGAAGTTGGCCATAACCTGGGGGCCTTGGTTCAAGACTATGTTAAGTGGAAGGCTGTGCAGGTGGAGGAGCTAGGCTGTCTCCTTGGCAGATGGCAGCTTGGCAAGGGGGACAAAGAGCCATTCTGGAAAATTTATAAACCGAGAGGATTTTGGTGTGTCTAGTTGAAGAGGGAAGGCTGGTAACAAAGTCAAGCAATGTGGTTACAGGTGACTAGGTATAGGGAGAGGGGAGCCAGGGCGACCTTGTGGCTCTTCCGTCAAGCACAGGTGGGTAAGACAGTGACAAATTTGCAGATGTCCTTCTGGAGAGTGGGCCACCGGAGGTTTTGCTGGAGTAGGGCCAAGGTGGAGGGATCAATAAGGTGGCAAAATAAGGGGGAGTTGTGGCACCACTGGAGCACTTGGGAGTGCAGCTGGACAGGCACATGTAGTCTTCGTCAGGGGCAGGCCTCCGGGAACAGGTTGGTCCAATGTGGCACACTGCACCCCCCTCTTGATGTCCAAACTATATGTGCAAACCGGAGGAGGGGCATATGCCCTTTTCTTCAGAGGAGTAAAGTGGGGAGAGAGCATCAGGTTTGCCATTCTCCCAATCTGGGCGATAGGACTGGGAGAAGTTTAATTGCCCGAAGACTAGCCCAAGCAGACTAGTAGTCTCAAGGAGTGGTGCCACTTGCTGGATGGCCCAAAGCTCCCATTTGTCATGTGGACAGACCATTGCAATCTTGAGTATCTGCAGACTGCCAAATGCCTTAACCCCTGTCAGGCCTGCTTGGGCTAGTCTTCGGGCAATTAAACTTCTCCCTGTCCTATCGCCCGGATTGCGGGAATCCACATGCTTTCAGCTTGTGCCCACTAACACGCATGCACACATAACATTTAAATATGACATATTTGTAGAATTTGTAGAATAGAATTTCCCCATTGGAGAGTGGGGAAATTCTATTCTGCCAGGCTAAGGCGATGGGAGAAGAATGCACACAAACAAAGGCAGTTATCTTTGGCACTCTTCTGCATCTACTTCAATGATGAGCTGGTGTGACAGATCTGGTAGCACAAGGATGGGGGCAGATGTAAAGAGGGCCTTAAGCTTAGCGAAACCCATTTGGCTTTAGAGTTTCAGAAAAAGGGCCAGTGTGTGAAGGTTAACTGGTGCAGGGAGGTGGCGACAGAGCTGTATCCACGGATAAAAATCTGCCGGAGCACCGACCACACATGATAGATGTGTTCCCCAAAGGACTGAGAGAAGATGAGAATGTCGTCCAGGTAAACGAATGCAATATAATTTTGCTGACAATATTACTTTGCTGACTACATTGATGCAGTGGGTAAACATAAGATAATATTTATGTCAAAGTTGTTTTTTATCGGAATCCCACAATGGATGTTTTTACCATCCCCACAATGCCATGCTTTGACCACAAGGATTTTTTATGCAATGTCAAGTTTATTTCGAATGTTTGCTGGAGCACAAACCTAATAATAGCAAATGATTTTCAAGCTCTCTGGCCCAGCTCATCAGTGGACAGAGCTCCTGATAACCCAAGGCAATGTGGAGATTGGCTCTGTGACTGTGTTTATCAATCTATTCAGTAGGGTTTTTTGGCAAGAAGGACAGAAGTCCAACCTGATAACCTCAGTGAGGTTTAATCTGCCTGCTATCAATTTTCCACTGTTTTAAGAGGTAAGGAGAGACAAGCTTTAACCTGAAGTCAACCAGACAGCCTTTCAAGCTATGATTCATGCCACGCTCCAGCCCAAAACTAAGCGCAAGCCAAGGGCCCAGAAGAGGACCCCTTAATCCAAGTTCAAGTCAGAAGTCCACATAGAGCCATGTGGAACTCCTTATACCATGTGCAAGTCAGGATCCCACAAAACTGCTCTCGGGCAAGAGCTTGGCCCCCCTCCACAACATACTAATGCCATTGGGTAAAGACGTGGCCTCCTTTAAAAAATTTGTCCCCAGAAAGCCTCTTTTAGAGGGTGTTATGTCCGTGAATGCCCTTTCATACTTTATACAAGCCTTTATACAAATATATATATATATATATATTTATGTACAAACCCGATTCCAAAAAAGTTGGGACACTGTACAAATTGAATGATAAAAAGGAATGCAATAATTTATAAATCTCATAAACTAATATTTTATTCACAATAGAATCTAGATAAAATATTAAATGTTAAAAGTGAGACATTTTGAAATGTCATGGCAAATATGGGCTCATTTTGGATTTCATGAGAGCTACACATTCCAAAAAAGTTGGGACAGGTAGCAATAAGAGGCCGGAAAAGTTAAATGTACATATAAGAAGTAGCTGAAGGACCAACTTATTAGATCAATAAGCAACATGATTGGGTATAAAAAAGATCCTCTCAGAGTGGCAGTGTCTCTCAGAAGTCAAGATGGGCAGAGGATCACCAATTCCCCCAATGCTGCGGCGAAAAATAGTGGAGCAATATCAGAAAGGAGTTTCTCAGAGAAAAATCACAAAGAGTTTTAAGTATCATCATACAGTGCATAATATCATCCAAAGACTCAGAGAATCTGGAACATCTCTGTGCGTAAGGGTCAAGGCCAGAAAACTCTACTGGATGCCCGTGATCTTCAGGCCCTTAGACGGCACTGCATCACATACAGAAATGCTACTGTAATGGAAATCACAACATGTGCTCAGGAATACTTCAATCACAATCCACCATGCCATTCACCGTTGCCGGCTAAAACTCTATAGGTCAAAAAAGAAGGCATATCTAAACATGATCCAGAAGCGCAGGTGTTTTCTCTGGACCAAGGCTCATTTAAAATGGACTGTGGTAAAGTGGAAAACTGTTCTGTGGTCAGACGAATCAAAATTTGAAGCTCTTTTTTGGAAAACTGGGACGCCCTGTCATCCGGACAAAAGAGGATAAGGACAACCCAAGTTGTTATCAGCGCTCAGTTTGGAAGCCTGCATCTCTGATGGTATGGGGTTGCATTAGTGCGTGTGGCATGAGCAGCTTACACATCTGGAAAGGCACCATCAATGCTGAAAGGTATATCCAAGTTCTAGAACAACATATGCTCCCATCCAGACGTTGTCTATTTCAGGGAAGACCTTGCATTTTCCAACATGACAATGCCAGACCACATACTGCATCAATTACATCATGGCTGCGAAGAAGAAGGTTTCGGGTACTGAAATAGTTAATGTGGTGATTAAAAGTGAATATGTTTTTTATAAGTAAGTTTGTTCCTGATGAGTGAGCCGCTGTGGTGATTGAAAAACTCCCCGAGATTGCATAAGGAAGAAATCCAGATCTTTCACCTATAGAAAACATTTGGCGCATCATAAAGAGGAAGATGCTACAAAGAAGACCTAAGACAGTTGAGCAACTAGAATCCTGTTTCAGACAGGAATGGGGCAACATTCCTATTCCTAAACTTGAGCAACTTGTCTCCTCAGTCCCCAGACATTTGCAGACTGTTATAAAAAGAAGAGGGGATGCCACACAGTGGTAAACATGGCCTTATTACAACTTTTTGTGTTGATGCCATGAAATTTAAAATCAACTTCTTTTTCCCTTAAAATGATTTTGATGATGAATTTCCTCAGTTTAAACATTTGATATGTCGTCTATGTCGTATTCTGAATAAAATATTGAAATTTGAAACTTCCACATTATTGCATTCTTATTATTATTATTTTTTTATTCACATTTCACATTTTTTATTAATGTGATTAATGTGATTTAATTATTTTTTAAAGTTTTTTTTACTCTGCCTCAGTCCATTTTAATGAGCTTTAGCCCAGATAAGGCCCAACATGTTCAACATTTAGAGTTGATACAGGTTCTGGGGCTTCCCCCTTTCCTCTCCACAAAGAAGAAATCTAATAAAGCTGGAGAGGTGGATTTATAATATAACCTTAAATTAGGGCTTTCTCTAAGTAATCCTGTATAGCCTTTTGTTGGCCCTAAAGGTGTAAATTTGACCATGCAGAGGCATGAAGAAGGTCGATTGCACCATTATATGACCTGTGAAAAGGAAGGTCTTAAAATACTCCTGCCTTGGTGTTAGAAAACCCTTCTCTTTTCTGGTGTTGTGGGGAAGAGGCAGTTTGTCCATTCCATGTTGGTCCAGTTTCCTGGTGAACAAAGTTACAAAATATGTATTCTTGCAGAACTAATGAACTTACAGGGAGCAATGCTGTAAAAAAAAATCTTTCAGTTGAATACAATTTAGGCAAAAATCTTTCTGGGGTGGGAATTGCAGCTGTGTGCTGGTAGACATGGCTTGGTGGCCATCAGTCTTCCTCTTCATCACATCTTTCCACTACTATGGATTATTGCTCTCTTTGTTATCTTTCCAACTCTGTTATGGAGAATTTCTCCTATCTGACCCAAGAAAAGAAGAGGTCTGCCTTGAGAGCAAACAATGTAGAGCTGAACGTAGTGCATGATATTTAAGTCCCTTATCTAGGACATATTTGCCTCTGCTAATAGACACACTACTGCCACTAGATGTCCCCAAATCCTTTTATATTAGCAGTTCCCAAACTTTTTTGAACCACAGATTTTATGCAAGACAATTTTTCCATGGACTAGTGTGTGTGTGTGTGTGTGTGTGTGTGTGTGTGTGTGTGTGTGTGTGTGTGTGTGTGTGTTTTTTTTTTTTTTTTTGGGGGGGGTGTCATGGATTCATGCAGGCTTGATTAATAATAGGCAACCTGCACCATTACTTTGCATTTAATTTATTTTTTATTTGTGGTCTTTGCTGTCCATATCATTTTGCAGAGTATAATATAATATAATTTATTATAATAATATACAGTAGCGGGCTGTCAGGGCTAGCAAAGCCTTTTTTTTGCTGGACTATCACTAGTAGCTATCACTAGACTAACACTATCAGAAGCACTGACCTACATTTACAACCTAAACTCTAATATTTGTTCTCTTGGCTGCACTGCTTCCAGTACGTGTATGTTCTCCCACACCACCCCACTGCTGCGCTCCCTTCACTGGCTTCCAGTAGCTGCACATATCAGATTCAAAACACTATTAACAATCAGGCCATGCTGACATATAAGAGTGGAGGAAGGTGCACACAGGTGGACTATGTTCTAGTTAGGAGCAACCTGAAGGAGATTGGAGACTGTAAGGTGTTGGCAGGGGACAGTGTAGATAGACAGCATCGGATGGTGGTCTGTAGGATGGTTTTGGAGGTGAAGAAGAAGAGAAGGAAATTTAGGAATGAAAGAAGAATAAAATGGCGGAAACTGAAGGAGGAAGAGTGTAGTGTGAGGTTCAGGGAAGAGGTCAGACAGGAGCTCGGTGGTGGTGAAGAGGTGCTGGATGATTAGGCAACTACCGCTGAAGTGATAAGGGAGACAGCTAGAAAGGTACTTGGTGTGACATCTGGAAATAGAAAGGACGACAAAGAGACATGGTGGTGGAATGAGAAAGAGCAGGAAAGCATAAGGATAGGAGGTTGGAGAAACAGAATTGGGATCGACAGAGTGATGAGAAAAGTAGGCAGGAGTACAAGGAGATGCAGCAGCAGGTGAAGAGGGATGTGGTGAAAGCCAAGGAAAAAGCATGAGGAGCTGTAGGAGAGGTTGAACACTAAGGAAGGGATTTGTACCGATTGGCCAGGCAGAGGAACCGAGCTGGGAAGGATGTGCTGCAAGTTAGAGCAAGAAAGGATGGAGATGGAAATGTGTTGACTAGTGAGGAGAGTGTGTTGAGAAGATAGAGGGAGTATTTTGAGCAGCTGATGAATGAGGAAAATGAGAGAGAGAGAGAAGGTTGGATGATGTGGAGATGGTGAAGAAGGAAGTGGATAGGATTAGTAAGGAGGAAGTAAGAGCAGCAATTAAGAGGACGAAGAGTGAAAAGTCTGTCAGCCCGCTTGAGCACTTCAGGCATTACCACCTCAATCACAGAGGATTCCCCCCCTTCCAACCAGCTGCACGGAAATGGCGTCTAATTTTCTGGCACTTATAAGGACGCCTGAATCCTCCAGACAGTGCTAGATTGTCTTCAGGCTTGCCCTGATCACTCTCCAGCATATTCTCTGTTTTGTTTGTTCTTTTGTTTCTGACCTGACCATTCTGTCCTCCGGTTTCCGGCTCGGCTCGGCTCACGCTAAACGCGCGTTTAGGTTTCCGGCTTGCGCTGAACGCGCCCCGACTTCCGGCTCGGCATCCTCTCAACCGCGCACATCGGCTCCCTGAAACGGCTCCCTGAAACGGCTCCCTGGATCGATTCCCTGAATCGACTCCCTGAATCGGTTTCCCGATTCAGCTCTGCACAGCTTTTCTCCCCTGCTCTTTTTGCATCTGCCTTGGATCCTATAACCTAAACTTTCTGACAAAGTCGGTTGGACCAGATGACATACCAGTAGAAGCATAGAGATGTTTAGGAGAGATGCAGTGGAGTTTTAACAAGATTCTGGAAGGTGAGAGGATGCCTGAGGAATGGAGAAGGAGTGTGCTGGTACCGATCTTTAAGAATAAGGGAGATGTGCAGACCTGCAGTAACTACAGGGGGAATTAAGTTGATCAGTCACACCATGAAGTTATGGGAAAGAGTAGTGGAAGCCAGGCTGAGAGAAGAGGTGACCATCTGTGAGCAACAGTATAGTTTCATGCAGAGAAAAAGCACTACAGACGCATTATTTGCTTTGAGAATATTGAGAAGTATAGAGAAGGTCAGAAGGAGTTGCATTATGTGTTTGTGGATTTAGAGAAAGTGTACGACAGGGTGGAGAGAGGAGTTGTGGTATTATTTGAGGAAGCCAGGTGAGTCAGAGAAGTATGTGAGGGTGGTGCAGAACAGGTGGAGGTTGGATTGCAACAAGGATCAGCTCTAAGCCCTTTCCTGTTTGCAGTGGTGATGGACAGGTTGAAGGACAAGGTTAAACAGGAGTCTCCATTGACCATGATGTTTGCAGATGATATTGTGATTTGTGATGAAAGTAGGGAGCAGGTTGAAAAGAGCCTGTTGAGGTGGAGGTATGTGCTGGAGAGAAGTGGAATGAAAATCCAAGAAGAAGGAAAGGGGTGATTTTTGATAGAAGGGTATCTGCAAGAGGGAAGGGAAAGTTTATAGGACTGTTGTGAGATCTGCTATGTTGTATAGTTTAGAGACAGAGTAAAAGACAGGAGGTTGAGCTGGAGGTAGCAGAGCTGAAGATGCTGAGATTTGCATTGGAAGTGACGACAATGTACAGGATTAGATACGAGTTTATTAGAGGTTACAGTGCATGTAGGATGTTTTTTGGGACAAATTGAGAGAGGCCCGATATAAAATGGTTTGGGCATTTGCAGAGGAGGGACATGGGGTACATCAGTAGAAGAATGCTGAGGATGGAGCCTTCAGGAAGGAGGAAAAGAGGAAGACCAAGGAGGAGGTTTATGGATGTGGTGAGGGAAGACATGCAAGTAGTTGGTTTGAAAAAGTGCAGATGTAGAGGACAGGGGGGGTATGGAAACGTATGATCCGCTGTGGCGACCCCTAAAGGGGAGCAGCCGAAAGAAGATGTAGTCCCAGTCCATGCATTTCACACCTAACGCTAACCCAAAATCAAAAGACAGGAGGTGGAGCTGGAGGTAGTAGAGCTAAAGATGCTGAGATTTTCATTGTGATTGACGATGATGGACAGGATTAGATACGAGGGACAGTGCATGTAGGATGTTTTGGGGATAAATTGAGAGAGGCCCGATATAAAATGGTTTGGACATGTGCAGAGAAGGTACATGGGGTACATCAGTAGAAGACTGCTAAGGATAGAAGACTCCAGGAAGGAGGAAAATAGGAAGACCAAGAAGGAGGTTTATGGGTGTGATGGGGGTGGACTTGAGGTGGTTGGTTTGAAAGAAGCAGATGTAGAGGACAGGGGGGTATGGAGATGTATGATCCGCTGTGGTGACCCCTAATGGGAGCAACCGAAAGAAGAAGAAGAAGTCTCAGTCCATGCATTTCACACCTAAGCTTTCAGTGTTGTCCCACCTTAATCACTCCACTGCTTAACACACCACATCTAAAAAAAACGATCAATTTTATAATGTAATGCAGTAGAACAGAGCACTGCATCACTGACGGGTATCTCATGCAGTGTGAATGAATGCCATTACTAAAGCAAGAAACTTAACTAACACAATGCAACAAGCCTCTGTTCACTGCAGCCACAGATGCTCCACCCAGATACATAATTTCTAGCAGAAAGCTCAAGAAAATTTTAAAGAAACACTAAGGTCATTTTGAATTTGTTCGCTTTAACATGTCTCATGACAAGTCATGATGGTGCAACAAACGTCTGGAAAAAGATTAAGTGTTATTAAAATTAAACAGTTGGAGAAGCATTTTGTAACTAATAAGGTTAATTGACAACAGGTCAGTAAGATGATTACAATTTAGAAATAATGTTGCTCAACATCAAATTGCAAAACAGTTGAATATCTTATCATTTTCAATGCATAGTATCATCATTAAAAACCCTCATGATTCTGTAATGGAAATCACTGCATGGGCTCATTAAAACATTTCTGTGGTCAGACTAATCAGATTTTTTATTTCTTTTTTGGAAACCATGGCCAATGCCCTCTGGACTAAAGAGGAGAGGGATCATCCGGCTCACTAAAAAGCCGTATCTCTGATCATTCTCCATTCAGAAAACATCTTTTTCAGGGAAGGCCTTGCGTATTTGAGCAAGACAATGCTAACTGCATAACTGCATCTAATACAATAGCCTAGGCTTTTGGGATTTTTTTGCTATTGCTATTTTGAATTTGGACTTTCATAGTAAACATCATAAACTTTGCTTTGGTTTCTAGAATGTCTCTGCATGTGGGTTTACATACTGTACACCCCTGTGGCAGACCACCAGTGATGGTCCCTGCTGCTCCAGAAAACCAGCCTTTTTGGCAGAATTTAGTCTCCTTTTTGACCACCCCAGCAGTCTCTGAGCCCTGCTGGAGAGGTTGCGTGGTCTCTGAGCACCACTGGTGGCATCACGCAATCTCTGAGTGCTGCTGGGGGTGTTGCCCAGTCTCTAAACACCATTGGGAATGCTGCCCAGCCTGTCATCTGTGGCAAGACGTTGACCAACAGGGAACTGGGAGGGGGCTTCCGAGGAAGCTCCACCTTAATTGGGGAGGGGGTTGGGAGCCATGCGTAAGGTCAGTATCCGGAGGATATTCTGGGTTATGACTAAGGGTTTGTTTTTGACTTTCCTGTTCAATATTCTGTTTTGTTCTTTTTCCTACCCAAGTGCTTCAGTGTAAGTTTGACTTGTGGTGATTGTTTTGTTTCGGCCCTGACCACTTGTTTTTGCTCTTTTGGTTCTTCTCCTATGTTTTTGTCCATGTGGCATCTTTCAGATTTTTGTTAATAGCATTTTGAATTATGGATTCAAATTTTATTTTGCTCGTTTGCACACTGAATACTATTTTTGCGGGTTTTTTTTACTTTTGTGGTTTTGGATAAACATCATAAATTTTACTTTGGCTTTTAGTATATACACTTACATTTATGGCATTTATGGCACTGAGCTACCACCTGCCTGTCTCTGCATGTGGGTTCACACACTGCCCTGTGGCAGACTCGTGTGTGGTCAGTCTGGGTTCGAGCTGCATGCCTACTGACAAATATCAGCTGCCGTAGACATAGGCCAAATAAAAAAATAAAAAATAAATACCGGGTGACTGCACACATGTCTTTCTTCACCCATAATAATCACTGTCTAAAGGTACACTCATTTTAGCTTGATTGAACTTTGGTCCTTGACAACAGCTATTTAAACTTAAACCCAACACCAATAAATATAAATAGCACAGATTCAATAGCCAAAGTTAGGCAAACTATGATAACTATTAGAGGGTCACTATGAAATACCAGATGAAATATGGTTGGCTGATGGCAACCATGTTTTTATTTCAAAAGGTCATAGTTAAAAAAAATAAATTTATAGATTAACATAAAGATACACCATACCAAATTCCAAGTTTGCTCAGCCTTGTGTTTACTTAGAGTTTCATGATCTAACCTCTATTAGTTTATGTTTGCCCACACCCCAAATTTTGCATATGACCATGTAATCTCCTTCTATGACTTTCAAGTTTTTTGTGAATTCATGCAAGTATTTAACTTTTTAATACTGATTTGATCTTTTCTTTTATTTTATTTAGGCTCACACTCTGTTTAATTGTCTTAAACCAAAGCCAAAGATTAACCTAAATCCTTGGACTAGTGTGCAAATGTTTGATTTGCATATTATGCAAGTTAGCAAAACAAAATCTAAGTGTGCCTAGTTAAATTTATTGTTTTGTTTGGGAGACGCCAATGAGAAGCCAAGAAAAAAGGTTTTGTTTGTAGTATTCATGGTTCATAATATATGGACCAAAACAAACTGACCAAGTTTTCTTGTCCCTATGACTTATAGTTTGGTCTGCAAAATTTGTGGTTTTAAGGCAGTAAAAAGGAAACTATATATTAACATTGCAAATAATAATAAATATAATACGAATAATGATAAAGGTTCCCTGGTGGTCTAGCAGTTAGGATTTGGCGCTCTCACCGCTGCTGCCTGGGTTCGATCCCTGGTCAGGGAACCAACCCCAGCGATTAGGGAGGCACAAGCCAGTGCACTCTTAGTGCCGGTCCCAAGCCCGGATAAATGGGGAGGGTTGCATTTGGAAGGGTATCCAGCGTAAAACATGTGCCAAATCAAATATGCGGATCATAAATACGGATGATCCACTGTGGCGACCCCGAATGGGAGAAGCCGAAAGAAAGTATAATACGAATAATGATAGGAAGAAGATAGAAACAAAAACTAGCTAGGACCCCTAAAAATAATATCAGAGTGGTTTCAATATCAAGCCATCCTCAATTTCAATAGAAAGCAGATAAAACTGATTTAGGGCCCAGTAATGGTGCTGTCTGAGTTCATCTGAACCTAATGCAGCCCACCAATATATAACCCAATGCAGAGACAGTGTTAGCAATAAACCCTTGGTCAAGCAATCAGCAAAAAGACTTCATAAGAAAGATTTTGAATCATTAAACCAGAGGAAAAAAACAAGATCATTCAAAGGGTTCACGATAAATAAAATACCTGGTATTTCAGGCTTGTTAAAACATGGGTGATACTTTGCATTGGCTATAAAATACAGTTTATACTAGCAGATATAACTTAATCAATACAATCAGTCTAATATATTTACATTTATGGCATTTGGAAGATGCCCATATCCAGAGTGACTTACATTTATCTCAGTCATACAACTGAGTAGCTATGATTTTAAGGGCCTTGCTCAGGAGCCCAGGAGTGGCAGCTGGGTGCTGGAATTTGAACTCATGACCTTCGGATACAAAGTCCAATGCCTTAACCACTAAGATACCCATAGCTCTTAAACATGCAAATTAGCACTCACTGACAGAAGAACTGTGACGCTATAATGATGTTGTTACTACAGTGTAAAAAAACCTACTCAGAAAAAGGAGCTCTGCATATTTATTATATTTAATTCAATGAACCTTAAGACAACCATGATAATGATGATATAATAATTTTTTCCCAAAATATTTTTTAATACTAAGAAATAGACAAAGATTAAAAAAAAGGTTAAAAACACTATGTTTTTAATCTTTTTAGGATTCAACAGTTCATCGTCATAGGTACAGGAAACATTTCGTACAATGAAATTCTTGCTTTGTGAATCCTCGAAGCAACCAAGGACATACATTTTTACAAATGTGCAAAATTGTGATTCAAGAGATAAGGAACTACAAATTTCTGAAGCATTTAAATTCATCATTGAACCAAATTATAATGTATATAGAAAGTCCAAGGGTGATGATGTTCAAGCTTTCCACACTTTGGGGATTTGTTGAATGGATGGTGACGCTATTGTGCTTTTCTGCATGCGCTTTAAATATATTTAGTCAAGCTGATGTCAGAAAGCCGTAAGAGAATTTGGCAGAGATACAAGTGAAGGTTTACAGAGATTAGACGCACAACAACGAAGATGAAATATCTCTTTTTTATTTGGCTCCTGCTGGGATTTTACGGGATGGCTGTAAGTCTGATAAAACAATACCTTTATTCATCACAGACAGTCCCATTTTCTACAGGTCAGGGTTATTGCAAACAACAGTACGGGAATCTGGCTAGCATCACATCTGTAGACGAGCTCCTGAAAGCTTTAATTGTTATGGGAGTGAATTCTAATTTAGCTTGGATTGGACTGAACAGAAGTGTACCACATGTAAACATCTGGCACTGGACTGATGGAGAAGAAGTAAACATCACACTGTGGAGCACCAATGAGCCTGATGACCGGAGTCCAGGAGAAAATTGTGCTGTTATGCAAAAAAACTGGTTTGATACGAACTGTGCGGGACAATTTTCTACTCTTTGTTCTCGGAGGTTCCTTTTGGTGAAGGAGAAGAAAACATGGGAAGATGCTCTCAAGCACTGCAGGAGTCATTACTTCGACTTGGTCTTTGTGGATTCTCAAACACAGCTAGACCTGCTTAAAATAGAGACTGAACAAGCTCAAACAGCCAGTGTGTGGACAGGACTGCGTTATTGTGATGGAAAATGGTTCTGGGTGAATGGGATGCCACTGGGGAACCGGGCACCACTGCGTACATGCCCAGTCCAGCCCTATCGCTGTGGTGCGTACAACTTCAACACAAACATCTGGGAAAACAGAGACTGCAATGAGACACTCAATTTCCTCTGCTATTACTGAAGGTAAGTAATAACCATCTGAATCAGGATTGTGTACTTTTGATTATTAATATTATAATGACATGGTGAGGGGCTTTTAGACCAGCACTAAAGACAAATATTTTACAACTTATTCGCTTTCAAACTGAATATGCTAATGTTTCTTTTTTGTTTTTACAGACAGATGACTTTCCATTGGAAAAAGAAGAAAATTGTCCAAGAATTCATTCTTATCTAGACATTAGATATTATACTTAACCAGAGATCAGTAGCTGTAATGCAACAGTAAAGTAACTGAAATTAGGGCAGGTGTTTAATTATATACATTTCTCTTATTAAAAAATTGTGTTCTTATGAGTAAAATGTTGGTGGTTGTTTTTTTAGTAACTAAAACAGATAGAAAGCTAGTGTTTAAAAATAAAATGGAATAAAGTGTATCAGTAAGGCTGGATATCAGTTGGCTTGTTTTTAAGAGACTCACTTTCTTAGTTTGCATTGAAAAGGTTTGAATGGGAAATCTATGCAAATCTACACCTTTAAAGTGCTTTGTATTGATTTTCGAGGCTGTGATTGTCCCTTTTTTGCTGCTAAAACAGTCGTGACCCATCGAGCATTAACAGCATGAACTTCTTTAGCGGTTTTAGCTACAGCAGTTGGACCACACGGTCCAGCCTTCGCTCCCCAGGTGCATCACTGAGCCTCGGCCGCCCACGACTCTGTCGCCAGTTGACCACTGTTCCTTCCTTGGAGCACTTTTGATAAATTCTGACCACTGCAGACCAGGAACATCCCACAAGAGCTGCAGTTTTGGAGACGCTCTGACCCAGACGTCTAGACGTCACAATTTGTTAAACTCACTCAAACCCTTACTTTTGTCTATATTTTTCCGCATCTAACATCAACTTTGAGGACCAAAGGTTCACCTGCTGCCTTATAAATAAATCCCCCCACTAACAGGAGACATGATGAAGAGATAATTGTTTCATTTCACTTCATAATGTTATATTGTCAATGTTCTACCTGGTCAGTGTAAACCACAATTATTGTTTTATTGCTGTACTACAAATATCAATAAAACATTCCTGTGCATACACACTTTGCCTCAATTTCTTTTTTTCAGAAATTGTTAAGCTTAATTTGCATAGCTTAATATTTAATACTAAGGTTTTTCAGGTCAAGGTTCCCTTATGCCAGTGGTCCCCAAATTTTTTTGCGCCACGGATTTAATGTCAGACAATATTTTCACGGGCCGGCCTTTAAGGTGTAGTGGATAAATACAACAAAATAAAATGATACGACCATAAAAACTGGTGTTTTCTAAATATAATAATGAACGTGAATCCACTGTGTTGTTGTTTGTTCATTTTGCTCGCTTGGGGGTTTGAATTTAGCGGTAATGTATTATGTGTTAGCGGCCGGAGCTCCTTTAAGAAGGTAGTGGATGGAGGTAAGACATGTGACCGAGACATCATGACCTGCATCAAGAGTGAGTCATAGACAGATGCGGAGGAGAAAATCCGTTCATTTTCCAAAATAAAACATCGTTCAGAATCAGATAATAAATAAAACAGAAAAAGGTATGTATTATTTCTGTACGGCTCGGTACCAATTGACCCACGAATCGGTGCCGGTCCGCGGCCCGGGTGTTAAAGTATTAAAAAATTGGATGACGCATTAATTTCAAATAATAAATTCTGAGACAGATTTTGCTCATCGGCCCAAAAACCAGTACACACAAGCTCCAGCATCTTAACCTGCATTTAGAAGAAGAAACTACCAGTACTAGTTTAACAGTAAAAGACGCCAACTTGTCTTTCAAAAAATCATATAAATTATGTAACAGAAACAGCTTCTTCCACTTTAGAAATATTCTAAGGGACATTACTCATAATCACAAACTCCCGTGCTCATGTTAGTTCTCACTCTCCAGTGTTCTGTATTGTTTAAAACACTATAGGATCTATAGGATTTTTTTTCTTGTCACAGTTGCACCAGGCTTTTGACACAATGTCCATTGTGAAAAGCGCTATAAAAATAAACTTTAATTTTTAATGTCATTTTAATATAACTGTCCTCTACATCTTCCTCTTTCGAACCAACTACCTGCATGTCTTCCCTCACCACATCCATAAACCTCCTTCTTGGTCTTGCTCTTTTACTTCTACCTGGTGGCTATAAATAAATAAACACAGAAAAATCATTTTACAAACATTGTAAATTTTTTACTGATACGCCAAAGTCTTAAATCAGCACCAAAATCCACCAGGGGTCCTCTGAATCCTCTGGGGTCGACGCATTTGATGGCATTTTTTTCTCAATCGCCAAAACGAACTTGAATTACTCTGTCTTTTTTAATCGTACAGATAAGATCAATACATCATTCAAATCTGTAAAGGGTCTACTTTTATTTGTACACATTTATTATCACAAGAAAATGCTGTGTTTCTATAAAATAAAGCAAACAGACAGGGTGTGCATTCTCCCATCTCTGTCATCTCTCTTCACAGACACACAAATAAAACAAGTGAATCTCAGTAAATATTTTACCTCACAGACATAAAAAATATATAAAAAAAGAAAGCTTGAAAAGTCTTTTAAACCAATTTACATCGCATACAAATATTCTCTGATTATGTAATCCGTATGAAAGTTATAAGAGGTACAGGTTCTCCGGTACCACCATTTCCGTGTGGAAACATAGCAAAGGTTCAGATTGGTGTCCTGATAATTTACGTACTTTAAAACACCATAATTACTTTCAAATGTTTACAAGAATATTGTGTCTTAATGCTCTATGTTGAGTTTGGTTTTACGAATAATAAACATTTTGCGTAAAGCATCAATATTTGTCCGCGCCCATGTTGATTAGAGTATCTAAAAATTGGAAAGTATTAATTAAAAGTACATTAAAAACAGATAAAAATGTGCGATTATGTTGAGATTAATCGTGAGCTAACGCATGAAAAACGCGCGATTAATTGCGATTAAATATTTTAATCGATTGTCAGCGCTAATATTCATATGATGTGCAGCCAGTTTCCAGCATGACACTAAAATAGATGGTAGTAAAAGCTACCTTATACTTAAGTACATGTCAGAGTCCAAACTTCTTTATTATAACTTGAGTAAAAAAGTATAGTCAGTGCTTCAACTTTTATAAATAAATAAACTTTTTTTTAAAACATGAGTATCTGTACTTCTACTTAAGTAAAGGATGTGTGTACTTTTGCCACCTCTGGGGTGCATCTTCCTGGAGTTTCTTTCTGTTTGTTTAAAACTTCAAATCAAATACTACCACTACAAGATTGAGCTGAATTGGATACACATACAGTTATGGTTAATTATTAAAAGTGTTACAACCCAGTCTATGGTTGAAGTATATGATGTCCTGATTGATATAGAAATAATGCACAACACCTGGCATAGTGTAAAACCGGGGTTACATAACGAACTATGTACATGATGGCAAAGATTATCAAAACATCCAGGTGATCCCGAATTCGCACGTGTAGGGGAATATCCAGATACAAAAATCAGGAGACAGTAGCATTAAATCATTTAAAAAAACAAACAGAATGGCAATAAAAGAAACAACAACAAGTTCAGATGCATGATACACACTGAGAATTACTACCGGGAAGTGAAATCCAAGAAAGCAATGTCTGTAGGAAAGAGTGTATTTTGGTTTGGTAATGGAGTTGACCTGAGAGATCATGAAGAGCTTTGGCACGCAGGGTGGCTGGGGTGTGGATTGGGGTTAAGGATGTTGTGTGCTGGGATCAAAATGAACAATTTATATGCTTTTATGCTATAAGATTCCCCCCAATTCTAATACATTTTCATTCCGTTTGAATACATTTTATTTAGAATTTTCTATTTTATTTGACTTAAATACTATCTAATTCTAATCTGTTCAGAAAATTTTAATCGTCATAATTGATTTATGCAAATGAGTTGATGACATCACGCGATGACTTTTCTGGGCGCGTTTTGAACTTCTACAGTACCAGATAAAACATTTGAACACGTTTTGGAAAACCGTGATGCATGAGGGAAAAATGCAGAGAAAACCGGGGTGATGTGACGAGGTGAATATCGACGCTTCTGCTGGAGATGATGTATGTGGAGGTGCAGTTGTGGCTCCAGTGAATGGAGACGTGGTGAATTGTGATCATTGTGTTTCTTGCTTTAGTGACGAAGTTCTCACTGAATGAGATCCTGTGATGCAGTGCTCTGTTCTACTGCATAATACTGATGGTGTCTGTAGTCGTGACGTCATAATGATGGTGTTACGAGCTGGAGTGATTCAGGTAGAACATCACTGAAGGTCTAGAGGTGAAATGCACGGCCTGTCACTGATACACACGTGATTGTGTTTAGTTATGACACGTGACTCATTGAGACTAATCCAGTCCAGGTTTGTGTTTTCTCCGTGACTCTCTAACTCCGGTCGTGATCCGGTTCTGGTTTTACCGGAACCCCCTGGTCCTGCTGCTCGCCTCTGGTTCCTGCTGAAGTTCCGGGTCTGAGTGCAGATCTCGCGCGCATCTCTTCGGATTTATTATCATTTTAATCCCGGGTTCCGGTGTGTGTGGGTCGTTGGTAGAGATCGTTCTCGGTGTGTGTGAGTGTGTCTGTGTGTGTGTGTGTGTGTGAGAGAGAGAGAGAGAGAGAGAGAGAGAGAGAGAGAGAGAGTGTGTGTGAGTGAGTGAGTGTGTGTGCGTGCGCGTGTGTGTGTGTGTGCGCGCGCGCGTGAGGGAGACAGAGGGATGTTGGCGCCGGGAGAGTGCGGTTTTTCCAGCGAGGAGGTGCTGAGCGCGCGCTTCCCGCTGCACCGCGCGTGCCGTGACGGCGACGTGCACGCGCTCGGCGCGTTGCTACACGGGGGCGCGCCCCGGGCAGAGCTGCTCACCGAGGACTCCTTCTACGGCTGGACACCCATACACTGGGCCGCCTACTTCGGCAGGGTACACACACACACACACACACACACACACACACACACATACAGCTAAAGAAGGCCGAGGACTGTTAGCATGATTTGCTAAGCGCCAACGGTTCCCAAGCTACAGATGTAATTACAGCTGGATTCAGTTCCTAATGACGGATTTTCCCAAACTTGAAGAGGCTCCACGTTTATAAATTTAACCTAAAATCCAATAGAAACCCTTTTTATTTGTAATTCAGAAAGATTAACCCTTTCAAACCCTTCCATCTATAACATTGTAGTTAAGGCTGAAGATGATGAGTGATGAATGAACACCACAAAAATGTGCTAAATAACTCAAAATAGAGTTTATATGTTCGAGTTTTTCTCAATTCAACAAACTGCTTTCATGACAACTTTGCATTCTCTCAGTCAGCCTCCTGAGGTCGTCACCTGGAATGGTTTTCCAACACTCTTGATGAGTTCCCAGAGGTTTTGAGTGCTTGTTGGCTGCTTTTCCTTCACTCTCTGGTCCAATTAATCTCATTTGGATTTAGATCGGGTGATTATGTAGACCAGATCATTTGTTTCAGCAGTCCATCACTCTCCTTTTTAAACAAGGATCTCTTACTTAACCTAGAGGTGTGTTTGGAGTTATTGTCCTGTTGGAAAACAAACGATGGTCCTACAATGTGTAAACCAGATGGGATGGCATGTCTCTGCAAAATGCTTTGGTAGCTATGCTGGTTAAGTGCACCTTCAATGTTATCTAAATCATCAACAGTGTACCAGCAAAGCCATCACACCTCCTCCTCCATGCTTCACAGTGAGAACCACACATTCAGGAAGCATGTGTTCATCCTACAAAGGACACCTTTCCACTAATCTGAGTGCAAGTCTCTAAGCAAGTCCAAGCAGGTCTCTTCTGTTTGTTGTTGTTGCTCTGGTTTCTTTGCTGCTATTTGACAGTGAAGGCCTGATTCACACAGTCTCCTCTGAACACTGGATGTTGAAATATGTCTGGCACTTGAACTCAGAAAAGCATTTATGGAAATCGGTGGTTTCTGAGGCTGGTAATTGTGATCAACATATCTTATGCAGCAGAGGTAGCTCTTGGTGTTTCTTTTCTGGGACGGTCCTTATTGGATCCTGTTTCATCGTAGCATTGAATGGTTTCGGAGATGCATTTAGGGATACGTTTCAATTTCTAGAGATTTTTCAGATGGACAGACCTTCATTTTGTAAAGTAATGATGGATCTTTTCTTTTTATGTAACAATGTTTCTTACCATAATATAGACTTGTACAGTAGTTGGAGTAGCACTAATAGGGCTATTGACTCTGTACTCACCCTTTCCTCTGCACAGGACAACTGATGGTCTAAAGCACATTGAGAAGGCCACTGATTCCCTCTGTGACACACCTGTGAATTTTATACTATTCCAGGTGGCTACCTTGTGAATCTGATTAAAGAATGCCACGAGTTCGCCAAGCTGGCATCAAAGCTTAATGTAACTACTTTGGATAATCTCAAATATAAAAGATAGTATGGGGTGTTAAACACGTTTTAGTTTTCTACGTAATTCCATACATGTTCCTTCATAGTTTGGATGTCTTCAGTATCAAAATACAGAGTTTAAAATAATACTAATAAAAATAAAACACTGAAGGAGACGGCAAACTTTTGACTGGTACCATATTTTTTAGATGTGAAATGAAAAAAGAATACTATATATATGCTTTTATTTCTGGGAAAACAAAGAGTTCAATCCAAACAAACAAACAAACAAACACACAATACAAATCGTATTTTCGAACGTAAAATGTCCGTCTGTGCAAATGTATGCAAATGGCGCATCTACATAAGTGTGCATAAATTTGCATACTAATTAAAACAGGGTCGATCCTGGAATGTAAGCGTGTATTTTTTATTTATTTTTTTCCCCCCAAAGATTTAGCTTTCTTTTGAAAACACTTCAGGACGTTTTAGGGAAATGATCAATGACCTCTGGATGGTAACAGTTACTCTGTGTTTAAATCCTCAGTTTCCAAGGCACAGCAGATTTGTGTCATTGTACGTGTATGTGCAATATATGTAATTTATGCGTGTTTTTGTTCATTAGGAAAATTTGGAGCTTCATAGAAACACGTTTTTTTTTTTTTTTAGAGAGAGTTTGCAATAAACATACACCCTGGCAGTGGAGTAGTGATGTTGACTTTACACAAACACACATTGGGCGTAGGTGTGCAACATTGTGTGTGAAATATTTCACACATCACAAATCAGACTTCCTGCATGGTTTGTTTTCAACTCGTATCACTTGTACTAAACAGTTTTTTCAGCTCCAAACTTTGTATATTTGCAATCGCTTCTCTCATGCCCTGCTTTTAATGAATCACGTGTCTGATTTCGCACAGCTGGAGTGTGCAGTGCAGCTGGTGGAGGCGGGTTGTGACGTGAACTCCTCGACGTCACGTTTCGCGCAGACCCCGGCTCACATCGCGGCGTTCGGCGGGCACTCGCAGTGTCTGATGTGGCTCCTGCAGGCCGGCGCTGAACTCGACAGGCAGGTGGGTCACGTGTAAAAGCCACGTCCGAGTTTGATGAGTCAAAGCAAACTTATTTTACGCAATGCATTATTTAGAGTTTTATGTCCATTGTTTTAAATGAAATGCGCACACACACACACACACACACACACACACACACACACACACACACACACACACACAAGTATATACACATCTGTATTATCCAGATGGGGTCATTCAAATGGGGTCTAACAAAAGTCAAATATTTGATTAAATATTTCCATTTCTTTATTTGTTATTTAATCAATTTAATTTGTGCCAATTTAATCAATTCCTTAATTTAATCAATATAATAAAAATGCATTGCATTAATTATTTTTTATTATTTTTCATTTTTTTTATAAAATATTATTTTGTAGATTATTTATCCGAGGCGGCATTTACTTTTTAATCGTTTAAAAAATAAAAAATGTTAATGTTCACAAATGTTAAATAATAAACCGGGTTAATAAAAACAGGACAAGCAATTTCATGTTTTGCATTTTTTCCCCTGGACCGTACCGAAATTGAAGCAAACCATGATTAAAATACTGAGATAAATTTTATTTTAAAGAGCAGGTATGAGGTAAAGTGTGGTGAGAAGCTCAGTGCAAATGTGAAACGTGTTGAGCACATATTCAGAGGCATTGCACAGAGCAATCAGCTACATATTGTAGATCTGTTATCATCAGGTGACTATACAGATCTAATGTGCTAATTATAAAGTAATGTACAAAAAGGCGAGCCAGAGAATGAGGTATAAGGCAAATATCGGTATGGTAGAGCAGATTGACATTTAAACTTAGGAGAAGTCCAATATCTAAACCACTGAGCTACCACTTCCCCCTGATCAGACCCACAAATCCTCTCACATTCTCCTTCTCTAATTCTGGGAAATCCAAATTTTAGGGTCCAAGTCCCTCAATCCCCAAACACAGGACAGGAGTGTGTTAAATGAACTACAAGGCTTTTTCCTCTTCTTGTTTTCTGGCATTTAGCTGATGGATATCAAGCTGACCTACATGAATTTTTTCTATATATACACTCATCTCTCAGTGAAAGGGCAGGAAAACCTTTCTTCATCTGGCTTTTTATAGCACTGAATAAACAGTAGCACTGGGACACGACCTCTGCTATGGTTTCATCTGTTAAATATCAGAGGTCAATGCTCTCTCTCTCTCATCTTGTTGTCCTCAGGACTACGTTGGAGAAACCCCCGTTCACAAGGCCGCTCGTGCGGGTAGTGTCGATTGCATTAACGCTCTCCTGATCCAGGGGGCGAAAGCTGAGTAAGTGTAAACTCAAACTTGCTCCACACTTCATCTTTCTTTCTTTCTTTTTGTTTGTTTTCTTTAGTTTTTTTTTTTTTTGTTGTTAACGCTGCCCTCAGCATTCCTGAAAACACTCCACTGGCACTTACTTTTCACTCAGGACTCTCATCAAAAACACGTCAGCCTTCACGTTCAACACACTAAACTCACAGCGGACAGTGAGGACCCTCGTGTTTCTCATCACCTCAATAAAAGCCTTTTCATTCAGCTATTAATTTATAAGAAAAATAACTGGATTATGTACATTTTTATTTATATTAATGCAACAAATATTTAATTTATATACAGTTCTGTGTAAAGTCCTAGTCAACGTATTTATGCTATAAATGTATACATATATCACATTATTAAATTAGTACAGAAGGTTTTAGCAATGAAACCTAGCCTAAATGTAAAAAAAAGCAATTTCTTTATAAATCTGAGATTACTCCTGTTAATAAAACAAGACTATAGTTATAGATTTTATAATAGTTTCTATAAGTTTTTTATTCTTCACAATGAATAGCTGTTATACAGGTCAAATATATCTAGTGTATATATTATATAGGTATTGTATATCTGCGTATCTACCTGTTTATATAATATAATATACATGTGTAAGCATAAGCCTGTTCAAACATGCGTATATTAAATACTTAATTTGCATAACACTCACAAACTATTTATAGTTTAAATACATAATTCTTATAGTAAATACTTTGTATAAATTAATAAATATCTCTTTTGCATCATTATTAAAGTAAACACATACATTACAGGTTCTGCATCATTGTTACAATAAACATTCAGTGTATGTATGTTAAATATAATTTGGTAAAAACAAAAACACGCACAACTTTATAATTAATATTGTTATGATTATTATTATTATTTTTATTATTATTATTATTATTATTATTATTATTATTATTATTATTAGAAGGAGTACCGTAATATCTGGACTATTAACCGCACCCAAATATAAGCCGCACCCACTGATTTTGACAAAGATGTGTATTTTGAACATAAATAAGCCGCACCTGTCTATAAGCCTGTCTACACTGAAACTAATGAACTTTACACAGGCTTTAATAAAAGACAGTGTCTGTTACACGGCTTGTATCTAAACAGTAGCCTACCAAGAAAGTCATTGTTCTCTGTCTTCCTCCTTCCTTTCACAACTATTTCTCTCGAGAGTTTATCTTTTAGCATCGTCGTGCGTTTAAAAATCACCATCGGTGAATCTTTTCTCCCGATGCCGTGCAGCTCAGAACACAGGTGAAGTGTTTTTTCATGCCCGGTTGTTTTCAGCGTGACGAATGATTCGCATTTCCTGTAGACAGTCCGAGTGAGCGGCAGGTCAAACGTCAGAGGAACGTCATCTATATTTATGATGTGGTGCGGCCCGATTCAGTGGGAGCGCATCTGATTTAATATAAAGAGTTTCATTGGTTCACCTGAACTCGTTCCGCAATTTCATTGGTCTAATGTTATGGGGCTCAGTTTTTTGGATTGAAGTTTGTTAAACCGGGAAAAACCCAGGAAAAATCCATAAATTTGCCGCTTCATTGTTTAAGCCGCGGGGTTCAAAGCGTGAGGGGAAAAAGTAGCGGCTTATAGACCGCTTATTACGGTACTTGTAATAACTATCAGCGATCAATTAATATACATAATTCTCAAAACACATTTATATAAAATATATTTATAATATTATGTCTACATTTTTTACTCCCAGACACTTGTCATATATTCATATTTAACTGTTAGCTTTTATATTTATTTACTTTAATCCTTCATCATGTTAAATGCATTTTTGATGAGAGTCCTTCTTGAATCTTTGTCCAGATGAAAGTTTGTGGGGGTTTTTTGCCCCCATTGTGACATTGGCTAACTGTTGATCTCAATTGGGAAAATGTGATTGTTTTAATATTGTTTGTTATAATGTTCTAATGTTATACTGCGCTGAGGAAATGCTTCATTTGTTTTCTTTTTTGTTTGCAATTTATATATTTATTTTTTTTATTTTGGTAAGTATGGTGGATTTTGGTGATGATGAAGACCTGCAGAATAAAGTGTACATTTATTTATGGTTTCATGAATTTTACTGTTTTATTGGCGTTCTAGAAAGTCATTTACATTGTCGAGAGATGCAAAATAGGTGGCGCACGCTTGAGCGGTTTACACAGCTAAAGCTACAGCTGAAGTTACAAAAGTAATGTTTTTTTTTATGCTTATCAATTTAAAAAAATTTTAATTAGTAAATAGTTAATTAATAATGATGAATCAAGATGAATTCAGCAATTAATTCATAAATTAACATAAGAATAGATTTATAATAATACATTTTGTATTACTTATAATGTCTTAATTATGTATTTATTAGTTCATTATTATTTTAATGTATTAATTACTGCGGAATTCCTTGTTTTTTAAAAAGCTGGTGTTGAAAAAACTGTAATATTTTGAGCTTTATCAAACTGGCTGTAATTTCAATTTCTTGTAGTTCGTATATTGCAAATCAGATGCCATTTAAAGTTTTAGTTTAATACTACAATCTTTAAGTGTCAACATTTTCTCCTACTTATGAACTCTGAATGAGGAACTAAAGACACTTTAGGAAGTATTGTGCTTAATAATTTTCCATAATTGAGCACATTAACGAGAAAATATCCTGCAGAACCTGATCACCTGATCAACCGGATTATTACAATCTGATGGTGTGTGTCAGCAAGGCATCCATTATGTGATGCCTGACACTAATGCATTACAGCCACACATGTTTACTGTTGACATTTTAGGGAATTATATGTAGCTCGAGATTTGTCACTGTTTTGTATCTCTTCACAATCAGAAATGACCCAAAAAAGACTGCTTATACATCTCTGTAATACTGTTGGATTCTTCCCAGATATGCTACTTCACAGAAGTGTTCATGCCAATTGGTTGTTATAAAGTTTTCAGCTTGTGAATTTCTTCACTTTAACTTGTCCTAATTAGTTCACTATAATATAGGCTCTGTTTAATTTCTTAGCACCACATCATTTAACTGAATATGAAATATCACTCTGAACATTTTGCTTTGATTTTATACAAATAATGGCTAATACACACAAGTTTAAACAATAAAAGACATACACAATTCAACATTTCTTAAATTAACCCATATAATATATTTAGCACTTACATTATTAACAATAGATGCATTAAAAATGCATGATAAAAAATTCGAACTAAAATACACAAAATCTTTTACATAAATTTAGAATGAATATGCTAAATACCTATCTAAATACGCCGATAGGTAAAAACAAAATATCTACACAATCTACAATGAGGTACATTTTTCTTATATTTACTATTTACGGACAGAAACAGTATACAGTTTCATAGACTAACATGAATATATACAACTAATCTTAAGTATTTAACTTAAAAAAAAAAATTAGGAAATCTACACAAAAACTTGATGTATACAAGTGTATTGTGTACATAATATTGTCTATTTGCATGTTTATTATATTCTTTTGAGTTAATACTCAGGGCATTGTACAAAATCTTTTTTTAGATTTACAATGTAAGATCAAATGATCAATAAATAAATGTCAAAACAATGCACATAAAACACACACACACACACACACACACACACACACAAAAATTCCCAATTTCTTACATTGAAAAATATGGGTACAGTATAAAAATATAATGTAAATTATACAGATATAGTGTGTATCATATTCTTTTTTTGTATTGATATTATTTATTTATTTTTTTTACCTAGATGTGAAACCTTACTTAAGTTTCATACATAAATTCATCATGGTCTCATAGTCTAATTGAGATCTTTAAATCCGTCACAAGAACTGTTCTTGTTACTTAAAATACGGTTTTACAAAAGTGGTCTTATTTGGAATTTTGGAAAATGCAACATTAACTATTGTTTATAATTCAGTAAAAAAAAAAAATGTTGATCTGATTCACTAAAAAAATAAACATTTCACCTCGTTATTTTTTCAGAAGTGAAAGAATAAATTCATATAATGAACAAATGAGAAAAGCAAATACTTTCTCATTGCACTTTGTTCATTGTTTAATATCATTGGTTTTTGTGATGACATCTGTGAAGCAGCATATATGTGCAAATAAACACTTGGTCCTGATATAACAGTGTTCAAAATTCTTACATCTGCTCAGTAAACTAAACACAAAGCAAATCTTATGCTGACTTTGACTCTGAACGCCAAAAGTTGGTCATTTCTATTTATTTGAAATCAAATTCCCGAGTTTTCTGTAAATGTGTTGGAGATAAGTACAAGTAAAATGCATGAATATTTGTTCTGTGACTCGAGATTTTTTCTAGATTTATATAAATTTTATTTTTAATAAGCTTATTATTCTTATTTCTGCTTCGCAATACTCAAGTACTCTCAATCAGAGGTTAAAGTGTGGAATATAGCACAATATTGTAGGCCTCAATATTGGATTGAAATAAACTCAACTAATATACCAATAACTATACAATATTTCTTCCTTTCTTTCATTAAAAATGTTCCACAACATAAAGAAAATTTGCCTAATTCTACTTTTAATATTAATGGCATGCTGCTAAAACGGCCATTGTGTATCGAACAACCTGGCATTCAGACTCACTGTCCACTAAAATGTTCACTGCTATATCTGTATTCTAAATATTCATTGTGCTGTTGAGGCCATGAAGAAATGTGCACTCTGCTGTCTCTCAGACAGGATGTGTTCAGATTTGTGTTTGTAATTGCTGTATATTTTAGTAGTGCTAGTAGGGTTGCTGCAGGTTAAGGCAGAACTGAAGAATGTTGTAAGTATATTTTCCTGTGACAGGCTTAGAACTTCATAAGCACCCAAATTCAGGTACTACTTTAGGTCTAGAAGAAATGTACAAAACCAGGTAGGAACTGGAGGAAAGAAGGGCTCTTTTTGTTTACATTATTAAAAAATATATACATGTACATATTTTATTTGTAGAGATTTAATAGGCTCAATCTAATTTACAGCAATTATTTTCAAACCAGTAAATTCTAAAATAAGAAATATCATAGCATAAGACAAATAATAAGTAAACATCGATATAGGAACATAAATGTGAGACAAAATATCAATACAAAATTTGACAAGACTGAATTTCTTTACCTAAACTTAAAACCATGCTTGTCTTAACTACACATACCAATAAATGAATATCCTGAAATTTCTGTTAATTTTTTTTCCTTTTTTTTTCCAAACCTCCATAAATGCTTACTGCATTAAATTTGATCGATTTGTTGTTTTTGTGAATTTGAAATAAAAAAAAGAAAAAAAAAATCAAATGATGAAATTGTTTTATATGAATAGACAAAGGTGAGAGAATATTACAAGAAAAATATAAATGCTAAACATTAACTTTATAGTGCAATCCTATAAAAACTTAAAAGAGATTAATGTAAAAATAACAAACGATATAGATATTTATATATAGATTATATACGGTACCGTGCAAAAGATTATAAATTAAAAAATATAATCAATCAACAAAATAGAAATTCAATAAAAAGAAATCCAAATTAAATCAGCATTTGGTGTGATCACCCTGGGAGTGCAAAACAGCATCAGTTCTTCTAGGTACACTTGCACGCAGTTTTTGATGGAACTCGGCAGGTAGGTTGTTCCGAACTTGCAAGGAACCGCCACCATGCTTCACTGTTGGCTGCAGAACATCATCATTGCACCACTCTCCAGCCCTTCAGCAAACAACTTGCCTCAAATAACTTTGCTACAGTCAGATATTGCTTATTTTAAATTATCAGTCTGGAGCACCTGCTGCACCCCGGTTCCTGTGTATTCATGCATCGTTGAGTTGTTTATCCTTGTTTGCATGTCGGCGATGTGGCTTTTTGGCCACAATTCTTCAATGAAAACCACTTTTGGCCAGACATCTCCAGACACTAAATGGGTTTATCTGCATCCCACTGGTTTCTACAGTGTGTTTCTGCTGCTTTGAGTTTCCTTGGCCGGCCACTGCATCTGCGATCCTCAACATTGAACATTTCTTTGTGCTTCCTCAAAATATTTTAAACTGAACATCTTGAAACCTCAGTCTTGCTGATGCAGTAGGCCTACCATGTCTTGCTGCAGTGCTGAGTCTTTCCTTGGCGTATGACATGTGGCAGGAAACGGTCTCCCACAACCTCACCTTGGTAGCAGTTTTTCACTCAGATTTAAGCCTCCTACACACCTGTTTCTGTTTTAGTTAATGACTGTTTTAAACTACATATGAAATTGACGATCATCAGAATCTGCTTGGTATCATTTGTTTAACATCCATCTGAATCTGATCCTACAAAAGTTTGTGCAAAAGACAAATTATTAATTTAATTTAGATATATTTTTTTATTTAATGTATTTTCATGTAATCTTTTTTTTGGTTTTTTATAAAATTGTATTTCATTCACTTTCCATTTTGGTAATTAATAAAAAAATATATTAACACTTATTTTTGAAAGCATTCTCACTTTACAGCTTAAACATGCACAGTGGTCTGTATATATATATATATATATATATACAGTTATGTCGATGTCGTAGGGGGGTGCCAAAAAGCATCGAGGTAACCGATGATCGAGATAAACGAAAATCAAAATGGCGGCAGTATATTAACGTGCTTGAAATTTCTTTATGTACATGATGTGCGTTAATAAATGAAAATGTGCATGCACGTGTTTTTGAAGGGTTTTTTACACAACAGCGTTGCTGCGATTTGTTTGATGAAGGCATGCTATAAAAATACATACAGTACATGTTTATCTGTCAGGAATCCCCCTGCCACGCCCCCTTCGGCCCCCTTCAGCGTGTCAGGTGTTTTCTCGGCCGCTTTCTCTGAAGCTCCCGGCTTCAATCGCGCACATATGGTGCTCGTTTATCATCATCACCAGCTCCTATTTAAACTTCCACACTCTCACTGTCCGTTATTGTTGGTATATGTTGGTTTACGGCGGTCGTTGTTATCGCGCATGCGTATCCCGGTACGTGTCTTCCCACCGGCACTCTCTCAACGGCTACGCTTTTCTTTCCAAAGCGCACCGCTTCCCCGCCCCCCCGATCCTGCCAGTGTTCATTCTATGATTTTGTTGGTCAACACACGTTCCGCGCCGCCAAGCCCGGCTTTCGCCTCCCGTTCATCGCATAACATTTAACAACAAAAGGCATATGTGCACTAACTAACAGCAGAGATTCACCAGTATACAATACAAACACCTGGAGCAGCTGTAAGACTTGATTTTTCCGCCACTTCCGCGAGTTCTTCTGCGGCTGCACCGAGATAACCGACGTTAAATGGCAAATTTTTCCCCCCTTGTGCTCGAGATATTAGGGTTCGGCGACATAAAAAAAGACATAACCGATAAAAAATGTTCAGAAAAAGCGTGAATTTGGCGGTTCCACTTCAAAAACGTCGACTTAATAGGGTTGTCGAGGTAACCGAGGGCGAGATAACCGGCTTCCACTGTAGATAGATATTTAATATAAATTTTTTTTATTTTAAAATATTTAATCTATGTAAAGGCTGAGATGGCTAAAGACAACCAAATAAAATGTACATAAAATGTGAAATTAAGTTTTTAACTTGCTTCATGAACCTGTAGAGAAGCTGAGCCTCTGAAGAAGTGAAGACATGAACTCGTCATGAAAAGGTCCCAAAGAACAGAAACGTCTGGGTTTGTTCTTTTGATAAATCTTTAATTATATTTCATTAGATTTTAATATTCAACTTTGAGGCTCACTGTTCTCCACCTACATTACATCCATATCACAACTGGAAAATTTGTCCCTCTACAGAGACAATCATAAAGGAATTTTTTATGATAAATAAATATATCTCGCTGTAAAGGAATGCTGAAAGCCACCATCTGTTTTTCTTTATATTCCTTTCTGGATCAGACTTATCTCAGTTGAATTCATGAGGAAACGTTCTAACGCCGGCTGTTCCACAGGTAAACTTATTTACTCTCAGCCTTGCTTTATTACTACTTGGAATTTACAGAATGACCTTGATTTCTGTTCCTCTTCACATTTTTTAAAGAAGAGCTCATCAGCTGTGTTTCAGAAACTCATCCTTTCCAGGTCAGAGTCAGACATGTCCTTTTTCTGGTCTGGGCACAACATTGCTGTGCAGGAAAAGAAGAATTAAAGGTTTCCTTTTTGAAAAATACATGTAAAAAAAGTTTTTTATGACTCATCAATCCAGCTTTCTACTCTTTCAGGCTCCTCCAGTTCTTGGAGATCCTCATCCTGGTATTAGTTCTTGCACTAATTTTTCCATACAGTTTTATATCATCGATTCCTAAATGTTGTGTCTGAATTTGAACACTCAAAAAAAAAAAAAAACTACAATTTTAAATGTTAAAAGTAGTAGATACTTCAACATGTGTTAGTTATACTAAAGTCGAATTTTCCAAATTAATACAGTGTACTGTATAAACGAATTTTTTTTTAGTGAACATAAATACAAATATGCTGAAATAATTATTTCTTTTTTTTTTTTTTTTTTTTTTATGAGCCCTTATTTCTCCATGTAATACAATTTAGAAATGTTTTCTTAGTAAAAGCATTAGGGGGTAAAAGAAGAAACTCAGAACTGTAAGTTTGCCTTAACGCTAATTTATCCTGTCTTCTTTAATTTTTTTTTATATATATTTTTATTTATCATAATTTTTGTTTTCATTTGTTTAAAAAGAAAAAAAAAATGTCATCTGCAGAGTTATTTTTCTTGATTCAATGGTTTAAAAAAATGATAAGAAAAAAAAAATGTTGTTTTGTTAATCTTGTCACTTCTATCCTTAGGAAAGTAACACAGTGACAAGTCAAACCCTGCAGATTGAACAAAGTTCATATTGTTAACTGTTGCCATGAAAAAAAAAAAGAAAAAAAAAGTTTAGAGAAAATTTACACGTCTCAATGTTTTTCCAGCCATTGAATTCGAATTGACTTGACTTTTTTAAGTAATCCTAGAAAAGGGGGAGAGCATTCCAAATAGACACTGCTGACTCACTCCGAGTTCCCTCAACGAAACTGCACTGTTGTGGCATTAGGAGTGTTCTCACTATCGCTCCCTTCAGTATCTACACTGGCAAACTGTTGAGGTATTTCTTGCGGTGATTGGTTTTACTGATAGGACGTTTTTTGCACATAGACTTTGTAAAAGTTTCGAAAGAAAAGCCTTTTTTTGAATGTAGCTTGTAGTTTGTTTCTTAGACCTGCATGTTTTCCTAAAGTTATGCCCTTAAATCGAAAGCTGTGTTTTTATTTTTATTTTTTCCTGTGTTTTTTTCTTTCTGTAAACTAACCATAGGACGTTTTTAATGTGTAGAACAGGTCTAATCAGTTTACTTTTTCATGTTCCTGAATAAAAAAACTAGCATGGTTTAAAGATGCTGCTAGTGTCTAAGGTGCGTTAGGGGCTAAGATGATAACAGCAGGAAGTTTGTCCGAATAGTGAAGCAGACATATTTCTGAACGGAAGAAGAAGAAAAAGAAAAAAACCAAAAAAAAAACGAATGCGTCCATCATCCAACTTCATTCCAATTCTAGAAATCAAGTTTATTGTTATTAAACATAAACACAGCTTGGTGGGTTTCGTAATCCTGAAATATAGAAAAATTATTGTTTTTCATGGTAACATTATATTGCATTAGAAAAAAAACAAAACCTTGTAATAATACCTACAATTGTAAAATAGTTATCTCCCAGAAATAGGAATAAAGATTACTGCTCCATTCCATTTAGCCTGCAAGATGATCTACATCCTGTGGCTTGTAGATAGATCAATATCTATATATTACATATTATATATTATATTATAAAAAGAAAATTCCTCTAGGGACAAGAAAGCAAACCTAGCTTTTATACTTTTATTTTTATATATATAGTATAGTAAGAATAAACGCTAGGTTTGCTTTCGTGTCCCTGGAGGTGTTTTCTTTTTATAATATATATATATATATGGTTACAGATTTTTTTTCCTCCAGGGAAAAATTAACCTTAAATTAACCTTAATTCTTATGCTTAAGTTCAATTCTTTACTTTAAAGAATTCAGGTCTTTAAAGTCAGTAGATTTAAAAATCCATGTATTGTACTTCTAATGTTATGTTATAATTCTAATAGATTAACTGGTTCATCAGATTTAATTGAAATTAGCGAAGTAGGAAGTGTTGTTTATATCTGTTTTGTATTATGCAGTAAAAAAAATGGTTGTACAGACACCATGATACTCAAATACTGAGTCTCAATGTACAACTTAAATAAAAAAAAAATAGCTACGAAGTTTAATATTTAATGAATTTACGGCAGAAATGTCAGCAAAAATGTTTAGTCTAATTGTAAACATAGAATAAAAAGAAAATTGTGTCTGTTAATCAGAATTGGGTAGTTCCTTTGTACTAAATTGCCCATTAGGCTTGATGTAAAGCTCTGATTTATATCCATAACCATGTGGTATAATGTGGTTATTCTAATGTTAGATAAAAGTGTGATGTGTTGTAATCTATTTACCATATTTACATGGATTACACTAAAAAATATTTTTAAATTATAGTCAAATTAATGACATTAACATAAACACAAATTTAGTTTTTCTGTAAATATTTTTTATCTGTTAATGTTGCAGAAGCAAAGATTCAAACCATGCAGAAATGAAAAAAAAAAAAACCCCGTGCTTTAAACTACAAACAAATGAATCCAATAGAACAAGCATCTGTTCAAGATGGTGGAAATCTGAGAAAAATGTGTTCAGTTCATCAGGTTTGTGTGTAGAGGCTTTGAAATTACACATCTGCGTGTGCAAGACGGGGTTTTCAGAATGATGTGTAATCATTCAGGGAATATTTATGTTTCAAATGTTTTAGCCGTGTAAATATACGAAATTTAAATGGAAATTGCTTTATTTATATAGATAATCTCTTAAGTAATGGCTTGCAGGAAATCACCTTGAAATGATAAACATTCAGATTTTGTATCTTGGGAAAGCAATACATTAATAAGATTGTATTAAACATGTCACTGACAAAACAATCGCATGATTAATAATTGATAGCTATTTCTATTATTTTATCAGTTAAAAAAAAATATATTTGCTATGAAATACAATCTGTGACACAACAAGCTCAAAAATATTCTATTTGGGATTTTAGTTAGTAAATGCTTATTTGCATAAAAAAATTCGAAAAATGTAACAAAAAATGTGCAAATTAAATAAAAGAATTCAACAAATTTTCAATTGTCAATATTTCCTGTGTAATGGACAAAATATGCTATAAAACGAAACAACCTGTGTTTTATTATTTATAGTTCTTTAGATAATATCCTGCGTTATCTAAAAATTATACATTCTAAAGCAGTATATAATGAATTCTTTTTGTGTATTATTTTAACATTTCTTATTTTAAAAATGATATTTATTTTCATTAGTAAAAAATAAAAATCAGTTGAAATTAATTCTATTTCTGATACAAGTTAATCACCACTAAATTACCTAAACTAATAATAATAAATAATAATAATTCTGAAATTAAAATAAAACCAGCTAAAAAGTAATAATATGGCCTGTTTTTTGTTTAATGAATGATTTATGATTAACAGCAACTTGTTATTAATTACCTTGAATTTTTCAAATAATGTTCTGTATTATACTCACACCTACAGGACTCCAAAGTTCATTGATTAAAAAAAATAATAATAAATATTTGACTATAATTTTGAATTTTATTAGCTGAAATAAATAAATAAATAATAATAGGAATGAATGCTTATTGATGCGTTTATAGTTGAGTGGTTGGCGTTGGACTCATCTTGCACAGCACATGTTCAATTTAAACGAACAAATGCATTTAATTTAGTAAAACAATATTTTCCTCGGATTTCTCACATCTATGAATCTGCTTTTAAAATGAAACCCACCTCATGAAACTCTACACCTTTCAAAGCTCCCATTTGATCTCTCTGTGGACGCATTTGTTTTTTTGAATGATTGTTTTTTATTTTGTTTCTCACCAGACGTGTTAGGAATCGAGTGGGGAAAGACTAATCAAGTGAACAATGTTTAAGGTTTTTTTTGGTTGTTTTTTTAATTCCATTCCAAATGTTTTGTGTAAGATTTGTGTGATCTGATTATGCGCTGGTGTGTGTGGGTGTGTGTGTGTGGTGATGAATGTGTGAGATGAGGTTTTAGAAAGATGGATTTTTTAAAAACATAAACAAGGATAAAAAATTTGGATAAATAAATTCATGAATGAGCAAACTTTCCTTTTTTTTTTTTTTTTTTTTTAATCTGGCTTTTATCATGTATTGAAGTGTCGCTGAGTGGTTGCGCTTCACAGACGTCCTTTATTTGAATTCTTAAATAATTATCAAAAATTGTGTGTATTAAAACGCTCATTTCCTCGCAGAAATTCTCCTCGTCCACTTTCCATCTTCACGGTGATGAAATCCTGACACGTTGGTGTCACAACAATGAAACTTTTGTTTGTCTCGCACAATAAAACAATAACGCAACCTTTAAACCGCAAGAGCCGCACGGTTGAAATGTTAGACATGTCACAGCCAATCTGTTTTAAATCATTTACTTGATTCATGTACATGTTTGAGAGGAAAATATCTTGGATACACATTTTATTTCTGTAGTCATCATATTCTAGAATGGTTTAGAATCAGATTCCAACGTACAATGCTTCCAGAAAGCAGACAAAAATACGACTCAGTGAGCGCTCAGGCAAAAAAGGGCAACTAGAGTCAAACAAAAGGTGTAACAGAGCTTACTGGCTGAAATCTGAGAACTTGTACAGACTTTATCATCATCATCTGTTCTTCATGGATATCAGGAAAGCAGCAAGCAAAATCCTGATTCAGAGAACATTTTGTGGTGGACAACATCCACTGGAGAACATAATATGGACAAAAGGTTGTACACTCCTGACCATAAGTTTGGTATGTGAATCAATTTTTGTAGATCCCCTTCCACATTTGATCCCCTTTCGCTGTTATTTTAACCTCCCCTCCTCTGCGAAGATGTTCCACTAGATTTGGGCGTGTGCTTGTGTAGATTTGTGGGAGATTTCATTCAGCTATAAGGGGGTTAGTAAAGTCAGTTGCTGATGATGTAGAGGTGAGGAGGCCTGGGGTTCAGTCAGTGTTTACGTTCATCCTAAAGGTGGTAGTATTGAGGTCAGAGTATCAAAGTATATCTTCATAGAGCTGACCAAATATGTCTGGGAAAGTCAGGTGTCTCAATACTTTTGTCCATATAGCATGTTTGGTGCAAACCAACTCCAAACTAACACCCAGGTAACATGTTCCTGTGATGAAGCATGGAGGTGATGGTGTTGGTAGCTCCCTGTTCTGGAATGGCTTTTTCAGCAGGAGGAAATGGTACTCATGTTACCATCACATAAAACATTGATGGTGCAAATTAAAAGCAAGACCAGATGTCTGCATTTATTTAAATAAATGATCTAACAGGACAAATAAAACAGGAGGGAGGGTTTGGGAAATAAGCGGCTGAGACAGATGTAAAGAACATTTGCACCAAAGAATGGAAGACGACACAAAGCAAAAAGACTCACCCAAGAACTCAAAAAATCTCACCTGAGAGACAAACCAACTCACTCAAGAATTCAACAAATCTCGCCTGAGATACACAACCAAGACAACTCAAATTCAACCAAAACAACTCAAATCTCGCCTGAGATACACAACCAAGACAACTCAAATTCAACCGAGAGACAAACTCGAAACTACTGAAATCTCACCAGAGAGACAAACCTGAGACAACTCGAATCTCAGCAGAGAGACAAACTTGAGACAACTCAAATCTCATCATATAGCTCACTATAAAGCTGCAGTACAACCAAAGGATAAATAATCATTGGGGGTGAATACTTTCTGAAAGCACTGTATATTGATTATAATAAAGAATTTTGCATAAAAAAATTGCATTCATTAAACTCAGTATCTGCATATTTCATTAATATATTCTCATAAATAAATATTATATATATATATATATATATATATACACACAAAATGGCTGTCAAAATAATCGTGTTAACACAAATTAATTTCAATGTCACCTTTTTACTTTTTGACCATTTTTATTAAATAATATAATTATTCACGATGTCCTTTTCCTCAGATAAAAAAATAAAATTGAATAAACTTCAGTAAAAAATTATTTATAATCTCTAGTTCACTGAGAAATGTTTAGAAAAAACTACGCTGAATAGGCTCAGTGTGCAGAAAAGTCTGTGATGCGTAACCATGGACGCGTGGCCTTTTATGGCTCAGTTTTGGATATTGGTGAATGGTGGGGTCAAACCCTGGAGTCACTGAGTGTTGGGGTAAGTGAAGAAACTGTACAGTTTGTTCATCCATGTGTGGTCATTTGTTCCAGGACTGCAACAGAAAAAAGTTTTTATTTTAATTACAAGCCTGAACCATGTTCATTCTCATGTCCTTGTTCCAGACACATCACAAAACCAGACACTCATCAGTAATCACTTCACACGTCCCTCGTTTCCACCAGAACATTTTCCACCAGACACATTTATTTTTTTTTTGATTAAATTCTCCTTGAAGTTTATCCTTCTTCTTCAGCAACTCTTGTTCAGTCCATTATACTTTTTTTCTGAAGTACTTTATATCTATATCCATGGATATTCTTATGCTTTTATTTTCTTATCCGAGCTGTGAGGACTTCAGCCAAGACACAGCTATATCTTATTTCTTTATTACTTGGTTCCTTTTTAAAGCCCCTACGTCTTCAATAAACAATAGCAAGTGAAGCCAACAGCGTTCATATCTAATTGGATGTAGCATGGAATATTTTTCCTTCGCTTGAACTAGGAGACCGAAACCTCTGTGCCCAAAGCCAGATCCATGAAGATCTGCTTTACATGGGTTATAGAGCTCCAACCCTATTGAACACCTTTGGGATAAACGCTGACTGCACTTCAGACCGCCGCACCTCACCCACAGTATTCACAGCGCTTCACTTTTTCCACATTATATGTTACAGTCTTATTCCAAAATAGATCAAATTCATTATTTTCCCCAAAATTCTACAAACAAAACCCAATAATGACAACATAAAAGAAGTTTGTTATCAAATCTTATCAAATTTATTAAAAAATTTAAAATATCACATGTACATAAGTTTTCACAGCCTTTGCACAATACTTTGTTGAAGCTCCTTTGGCATTAATTACTGCCTCAAATGTTTTTGAGTTTGATGCTACAAGCTTGGCACAGCTGTTTTAGGGCAGTTTCTCCCATTCTTTTTTGCTGAACCTCTCAAGCTCCATCAGATGAGAAGTGTAGGTGCACAGTGATTTTTCAGGTCTCTCCAGAGATGTTCAGTCATGTTCATGTCTGGACTCTGGCTGGGCCACTCAGGACGTCCCGTAGCCACTTGTTTGTTATCTTGGCTGTGTGCTGAGGGTCGCTGTCCTGTTAGAAGATGAACCGTCGCACCAGTCTGAGGTCCAGAGAGCTCTGGAGCAGGTTTTCATCTCTGTTCATTGCTGCATCCATCTTTCCCTCGATCCTGACCAGTCTCCCAGTTCCTGCTGCTGAAAAACATCCCCACAGCATGATGCTGCCACCACCATGGTTCACTGTAGGGATGATATTGGCCAGGTAATTAGCGGTGCCTGGTTTCCTCCAGACATGACGCTTGGCATTCAGGCCAAAGTGTTCAATCTTTGTTCCTCATGGTCTGAGAGTCCTTCTGGCGTCTTTTGGCAAACTCCAGGCGAGCTGTCATGTGCCTTTTACTTCCTTCTGGCCACTCTACCATAGAGGACTGATTGATCAAGTGCTGAAGAGATGGTTGTTCTTCTCGAAGGTTCTTCTCTCCACAGAGAAATGCTGGATCTCTTTCAAAGTGACCGTCGTGTTCTTGGTCGACTCCCTGACTAAGGTGCTTCTCACCTGATCACTCAGTTTGACCAGGCAGCTACACTCAAGGATGAGTCCTGGTAGTTCTAAACTTCTTCTATTTATGGATGATGGAGGCCACTGTGCTCATTAAGACCTTAAATGCTGCAGAAAATTTTCTGTCTCCTTCCCCAGATCTGTGCCTTAATACAATCCTGTCTCGGAGGTCTACAGACAATTTCTTGGACTTCATGGCTTGGTTTGTGCTCTGACATGCACAGAACTGTGGGACCTTCTATAGGCAGGTGTGTGTAAGTCCAAATCATGTCCAATTGACCACAGGTGGACTCCTATCAAGTTGTAGAAACATCAAAACAAAATCAGTGGAGACAGAATGCACCTGAGCTCAATATTGAGTGTCATGGCAAAGACTTATAAGTGAATACTTATGTACATAATTAAAATTTTTTATAAATTTGCAAACATCTCAAACAAGCTTTGTTCACGTTGTCATTATTCTGGGGTTTTTTGTAGAATTTTGAGGAAAATCTTTGTCACTGTATTAATATTACGGTACATGAATATTATTACAGATATGGTACATTGGACTGTGTCCTGAAGACTATAAAAATGCTGGATGGAAGATGAAGACTTGAACGATGGAACTCCTTTTATGACTTCAGAAGAAATTCCACTTCACATGCAACATTTCTGACAGAACCTTGGATCAGAACTTCAGCAATCCGCCGCCTCCTTTACAGATCTTGGAGTTCATACGTTCCTATTTGGAGAATGGAGGTCTTCTTGTTCATATTTAACCTCTAAAGGTACACGACACACCCTTCTAGGCACAAGACTCATATTTTAGGTACATAAGGTGTTGTTATTACACCCATTCTCGTCTTTTTTTAATACATTTTCCCAGTTTCGACTTGTTCGTGGTTTCAGGCTCAGTGTGAACATTTCTGTTGCAGTCACAGTTCTTTATTTGTTCAAAGTTTTTTTTTTAATTTTTGAACCTCCATGTTACGAAAAGGCAGCTAGGATGTGTGTATGTGTGTGTTTGTTTGAGTGTGTGTGTGTGTGTGCGTGTGTGTGTGTGTGTGTGTGTGTGATTGAGTCGCCTGGTACAGTAGATCAGCACTAACACATGAATTTTATCATTGTGCAGCTTGAGGAACGCTAGTGGACTGACCGGAGCTGACCTAGCCCGCGCCCAGGGCTTCCCAGAGTGCGCTCAACTGCTGTCCAACGCCCTCAACCAGCAGCAGTTTGGACGTTTCCTTGCCGCCTCCACCTGTAACTCTGTGGAGCAGAGGCGTGGCTTCCTTAACAGCACACCCAGTAGAAAGCGCTCGCTCGATTGCATCCAGTCCGGTCAGCTTAAAAAGGCCAGAACCAGCGGTAGGTCTGAGGCAGATCGTGAACGTTTTGAGAGCCGATGTCTGATTACAAACCAAATTGATTAGACTGTCTGTTTCACTATATTAGATGTCTGACTCTCCAGCAGCCGGAACACATTAACATCAAATTTACATTTACAGAATTTGTCTCTTTGCCCTTTTCCATTATTGTTTACTTTGGTTGTTTACCGATGCTCTTTACCCTGCTTATTCACTCTGGTTGTTTACCTTTGCCCTTGCTGTTTACTCTGGATGTTTTCCCTGATTGTTCACCCTGATTGTTTACTCTGGTTGTTTACCCTTGTTGCTTACCCTTATTTCCTACCCTGGTTGTTTACCTCCACACTCTGTGTTGGGCTGCAGATCTGGACCTTCAGATGATGATGATGAACGGCTCTGGCGGGGAGAACCCGATGGACACCGGGCTCGGACCGGTGGCGAGCAGCACCACAGGTGGGAACGGATCCATAACCCTCCCATTTGCTCCCGTTGGCTTTGTGGAGCAAGACGATGGGCTGCAGATGGAGGACTCCTCGACCTCGGCTCCTAAAGAGATGGAGATCTTCACCGTGGCTGCAATGCAGATACCCTGCCGCTGCACTAACTCCTATGCATACCTGTAGTGGCCTTGGAGCTGTGGGTGTGCTCGTGCGCGTGTGTGTAACACTTCTGCTAAAAGGGAAAAATGGGTTCTTTTTATTTTCATTGTATTTTTTTTATTTTACAAACGTCAGTCCCGCACACACGAATGAGTATTGAGAGAAAGACATTGTAAAACACACGGCTAATTCCGACACAAACCAGACGAGCTGATCATAGAGTACAAACGTATCGGTGCCCTACAGAAAGACTCGAGGCTTCTTTAAGCTTCATTAACCCAGAACGCCAATAAAACTAATAGCACCCAATAACTGGTGTAGGAGACCATAGGAGGCGCTCTTTCACCTTCAAGTTCCCATTTAGTTGTATTTTGTGGGCGTGGCTATTCGTAAACCCCCGAGAACCTGGGTTTTCAATGACAAATTCTCTTTAGCAGAACATCTGTATCTTTTTTTGCTTTTTTACAAGTCTGTGTGTGACTTTGTGAGGGAAATGTGTGCTTTTATAGCTTTAATCGTCATCTAATTCATATACAGTATATATATATTCCTATATAAGGCTAATTCCAGATTGTTCCACAAGGTCATAATAATAGAAGATTTGTATGTGAGCATGAGGTTTAAATGGTAGATAAATATCTGGTACCATTAATGTGTGTGTGTGTGTGTGTGTGTGTGTGTGTGTGTGTGTGTGTGTGTGTGAGAGAGAGAGTGAGTGTCATATTTAATGAACTCTGTTTTCTCATTAAAATGTCTCAGCCTCGTGTGGGACACTTTACACCCCTTTTTCTGCCCGTCTTTGTCTCCTTTGTTTCCTTCCTTCCTTTTCCACCATCATGGTGTTTTTTGAGAAAGCGAGAAAGTGCTGATTGAAAATTGCAATGAAATATTTCTTCATTCGATCGCCGGGGAGCTCTGGTGCGAGCGAGAACGTGGCTGTACGACTCGCTGGGCTCGGAGACACTGAGGACGAGGACATGCAGGACGAGAAGTCCGGCGGTGCTGAGGAGAACAACCACAACACCTCCTTCCACAACGTGTACCTTTTTTATGGGTCAGAGAGAGAGAGAGAGAAGGGAAGCATCGATACCATTGTCTGATACCTCGAGATGTCTCACTTACAAACAGATGACAGGGACGGATGGAGGACATCAATGATCCAGATGTGTTTTTATTTTAAATGAATGAAGTACAACAGGGCCTGAGGGAGTGTAGAACAGTGTCCCCATCAGAGAGCAGTTCACATCAGCAGACACGGAGACCCTGAGACACAGAGACCCTGAGACACAGACACGGAGACACAAAGACCCTGAGACACAGAGACCCTGAGACACAGACACGGAGACACAAAGACCCTGAGACACAGAGACCCTGAGACACAGACACGGAGACACAAAGACCCTGAGACACAGAGACCCTGAGACACAGAGACCCGCTTCACCTCGTGTACTAGTAAGACTCATCGTCATCGATGCGTCTCTCTAAAGTGCGCCCTTTCTTTCTTTCTCTTTCTTCTTACCCTGTCTCTTCCTTCCTTACTTTCTTTCTTCTTACCCTCTCATTCATTCTTTCTTTCTTTCTTTTTCTTCTTACCCTGTCTCTTTCTTCCTTCCTTTCTTCTTACCCTGTCTCTTTCTTCTTACCCTCTCATTCATTCTTTCTTTCTTTCTCTTTCTTCTTACCCTGTCTCTTCCTTCCTTACTTTCTTTCTTCTTACCCTCTCATTCATTCTTTCTTTCTTTCTTTTTCTTCTTACCCTGTCTCTTTCTTTCCTTCTTTCTTCTTACCCTGTCTCTTTCTTCCTTCCTTTCTTCTTACCCTGTCTCTTTCTTCTTACCGTCTTTCTATCTTTTTTTTCTTTTTCTTTCTTTCTTCTTACCCTGTCTCTTTCTTTCTTTCTTTCTTTCTTTCTTTCTTTCTTTTTCTTCTTACCCTGTCTCTTTCTTTCTTTCTTTCTTTCTTTCTTTCTTTCTTTCTTTTTCTTCTTACCCTGTCTCTTTCTTTCTTTCTTTCTTTCTTTCTTTCTTTCTTTCTTTCTTTCTTTCTTTCTTCCAACCCTGTCTCTTTCTTTATCTCCCTCTCTGTGGATGAATAAATGGGGGAAACCCAATCTCCATTTGTTCCTCTTTTTCCGCTCTGTTTCTGTTTTCTTTCTACCTTTTTGTTCCCTTTTCCTCCCTCTCCCTCTCCCCTCCTCCCCATCACTTCATCACTGTTTGGAACAGAAGCTGAGCCCCGTGGCCTTTTCCTCCACAGCACTTCCGCATTACCAAAAGAGAGAAAAAAACACATTGGAGTACACGTCACTCCGGCGTCGCCCATACAGACTGTACCAAGCTGAAGCGCAGGGGTTTGGGCCTCGCAACTGATATAATAACAGGGATAGCTTTTACTAATTTCTGTTGATAAAACTCACATATACAAAATTTACCGTATTATACATTAATATAAAATCGCTAACATCTGATTAAAGGAACAAGTTATTTATTTATTTGACTACAGTCGCCTCGAGCACCTCTTTGTAAACGCTATGGTTCAGTCCGACCTCTGACGTCACACGGGCTCGCTGGTCGGTGTGTGTGTAGCGGCTGTAGTTTTCTCACACGGTTATTTATAACATACCGTATATATTTATTTATTTTATTGAATCTTCGTCCCTAATCATGTCTACTCCTGCCAGACGGCGACTCATGAGGGATTTCAAACGGTAAGATTTATATAGAATTGTGTAAAGCGAAACCGGGAGAGGTATCCGGCTTTAATTCAATACGCCACTACCCGTATTCGGGCAAAATCCCGCCTTCATTCTAGTGATTAGTCAGGCCGGAGAACGCAGCACCAATCCGGAGCTCGTCTATGAAGTACTAGCCTATCCTAAAGCAGAGGGCGGGACTTGCCGGAATAGAGCTGGGAAGTGAAGTGTAAATCGAGCGAGCTTTATAATGAGAAAAAAAGAGGTATATAGTGATTATAAGCAGGTATATCATGTTCATAGGATGAATCTGAGATCTGTGGTGTGATGATGGAGAATAAGTGCACTAGACAGTGTTCTACCCTGATATAGTATTGATCCTGAAACTTCATGAATGTGGAGACTTGATTTTATTTAATATCTAATACTATAATATTTTAACCCAAATGAAGATATTTAGTGTTAGTGAGAGGAACTGTAATGGAAAGTGTGTGTGTGTGTGTGTGTGTGTGTGTGTGTGTGTTCAGGCTTCAGGAGGATCCTCCAGCTGGTGTGAGCGGAGCTCCATCCGAGAACAACATCATGGTGTGGAACGCCGTCATATTCGGGTACGAGACACGAGAGCAAGAACTTAAATCACAGAGAACTTCCATGAAGGTGGTGGTGGTGGTGGTGATGGTGGTAGTGGTGATGATACTGTTGCTGGTGATTGTAGTGGTGATGATACTGGAGGTGGTGATTGTAGTGGTGATG
>JBCEWE010000301.1:141421-148921 GCA_039877035.1 Silurus lanzhouensis
ATTAAAATTAAGGTTGTAAATGTAGGTCAGTGCTTTTGATAGTGTTTAGGGCAGCAGAGAAGGATTTACTGACCCTCACCGCTACCACTGTCGTAATGTATTCCTGATCAGTGTGTCATAAGAACTGCCTTTATAATTGTTAAAACATCATTCATAGCAATTAAAACACCATAATGTACAACTCATTTGACTTTTCCCAAGAAAGTTTCCACAGCAAAATGTCCCACCACCCTAACCCAATGAACCCTTTCTTTTTTTTCTCAGTGCATTCTGACGGAGTTGGAGGACAGAGAGAGATCTTTGGAGGAAAGACTCACTGAGGTGATGAAGGAGTTGGAAACGAAAAGCAAGGTGAGTGAAAAGCCTCGGGTTACACAAAACTCTTATCAATTGATCTGATTATGGATAAATACAATATAAAGGATAGGGGAATATCTGAATTGCAGACAGGAAGCCTCAAGTTTGCACACTGCTCTTCTGTATGTTTGTTTTTTAGGAGCAGATGAAGATCCAGAAAGACTACGTGAAACTGTGGTTAAAATATGAAGAAGCTTTGGTAAGTGTTACAGAATGTACAGAGTGGAGCAGAACTGCATGATGATTACTCAGTAAAGTATCAATGAGATATCAGTGTAGTGTGGATCTCAGTAGGGTGAAGGTGAAGGTAGATAGAACTTTTGAACCTGAGCACTGATAACAAGCCAGCTGGTTTCTCTTCACTTTTGCGTGGAGGATGTTGCGTCCATGGTTTCCAAAAAACATACATGTATGTTCCTGTACCGCTGGATGGAAGGAGGTTGAACAGGTTGTGACTGGTATATGAGGAGTCTGTGATGATGATGTAAGCTCTGCACAGACATTTACAGTGGTGAAGGAGCTCAGTGGCAGGTAGGTGAGTGCCAGTGATGCGTTGGGCGTTTTTTTTTTGCAGAGCTTTCCATGGAGATGTTGTACCACACTGTGATGGAGCTACAATGGTGTGAAAAAGTGTCAAACTAATTAAAATATTAGTGAAAGAGAACCCGAGTGAAGACAACATGCCATTTTTTAAATGAAGGTTCTTTCATTATTAAGAGAAAAACTAAATCAAAAACTACATGGCCCTGTGTGAAAAAGTGTTCGCCCCTAAACCTAATAACTGGTTGGGCTGCCCTCAGCAGCAACAACTGCAATCAAGCGCTTGTGATAACTTGCAATGAGTCTGTTACAGCGCTGTGGAGGAATCTTGGTCCACCCATCTATGCAGAATTGTTGTAATTTAGCCACATTGGAGGGTTTTTGAACATGAAACGCCTTTTTAAGGTCATGCCACAGCATCTCAATAGGATTCAGGTTAGGACTTTGACTTGACCACTCCAAAGTTAGTTTTTCTTCAGCCATTCAGAGGTGGACTTGCTGGTGTGTTTTGGATCAGAACTCAAGTTCGCTTCAGCTCGAGGTCACAAACAGATGACCGGACATTCTCCTTCAGGATTTTTTGGTAAACAGCAGAATTCATGGTTCCATTTATCACAGCAAGTCTTCCAGGTCCTGAAGCAGCAAAACAGCCCCAGACCATCACACTACCACCACCATATTTCACTGTTGGTATGATGTTCTTTTTCTGAAATACGGCGTTACTTTACACCAGACGTAACGGGACACACACCTTCCAAAAAGTTCAACGTTTGTCTCGTCAGTCCACAGAGTATTTTCCCAAAAGTCTTGGGGATCATCAAAAGGTTTTCTGGCAAAACTGAGACGAGCATTCATGTTCTTTTTGCTAAGCAGCAGTTTTTGTCTTGAAAATCCGCCATGCAGAGTCATGAACCAGTGTTCATGTTCATCAGCTTTTTCCAGACTGATAGATCTCCATTTCTTTCTTTCTCATTGGTTTCTGAATTTCTTTGGATCTCGGCATGATGTCTAGCTTTTGAGGATCTTTTGGTCTACTTCACTTTGTCAGGCAGGTCCTATTTAAGAGATTTCTTGATTGTAAACAGGTGTGGCAGTAATCAGGCCTGGGGGTGTGGCTAGAGGAATTTAACTCAGGTGTGATCAACCAGTTTTAACAGGGGGGCAAACACTTTTTCACGCAGTTTTGTCTTGAAAATCCGCCATGCAGAGTCATGAACCAGTGTTCATGTTCATCAGCTTTTTCCAGACTGATAGATCTCCATTTCTTTCTTTCTCATTGGTTTCTGAATTTCTTTGGATCTCGGCATGATGTCTAGCTTTTGAGGATCTTTTGGTCTACTTCACTTTGTCAGGCAGGTCCTATTTAAGAGATTTCTTGATTGTAAACAGGTGTGGCAGTAATCAGGCCTGGGGGTGTGGCTAGAGGAATTTAACTCAGGTGTGATCAACCAGTTTTAACAGGGGGGCAAACACTTTTTCACACAGAGCCATGTAGTTTTGGATTTAGTTTTTGCTCAATGATAAAAATCTTTATTTTAAAACTGCATGTTGTGTTCACTTGTGTATCTTTTACTATGATTTAAATTAGTTGGAGATGATCTGAAACTTTAAAGTGTGACAAACATGCAAAGAAAATCAGGAAGGGGGCAAACACTTTTTTACACCACTGTATGTGTGTGTGTGTGTGTATATATATACACACACACAAATATTTATCAATTTATTTACGTGTTGAAGAGAATTGGAACCTGTGTTGTTTAAAAAAACATTTCAATGTGTATGTGTGTGATATCAGTGTACGCAGACGGAAGTATCTGCCTGGACATCCTTCAGAACCGCTGGAGTCCGACATACGACGTGTCCTCCATTCTGACCTCCATTCAGGTGTGTGCTCGCTCACTTCATGTCACAGCACGCTAACAGAAAACACTCTACACACACGCATGTGATGATCAGAACGTTCTACTTCCTCCAGTCTCTACTCGACGAGCCGAACCCCAACAGTCCAGCCAACAGCCAGGCGGCTCAGCTGTACCAGGAGAACAAGCGTGAGTACGAGAAGAGGGTGTCGGCCATCGTGGAGCAGAGCTGGAGAGACAGCTGACCCCAAACACACACACACACATACACACTCGTGCTCCCTCCCTCACTCTCTGACACTTCCCTTTTAAGGAAGCAAAAACAAATATTTACTCCTCCTGGGATCGTTTTTTTATGCACTTTATGGATCACACAGAATCGTGATTTTTGTGTTTCTCGTGCACGATCAAGTCTGAAAACCCTGCACGTCTCAATTCCACACACACACACACACACACACCTCATTCCCATTATAATCTGATCAGGAGTTTACACATCAGTGTTTCAGGATGAGATATATTATATCAAAATTATATATATATATATATATAGGTTTTTTTATTGGTAGTGTTCACTATTCTGTGCATGCACGAGAGAGAGAGAGAGTGTGTGTGTGTGTGTGTGTGTGTGTGTGTGTGTGTGTGTGTGCGCGTGCTCCAGCAAGCTTGTATATAAGACACATGATGGATTATATATGTACAGATTTTGCACTGGATGTCAGTCTTTTTTTTCCCTGCAGTTGTAAATAATGGAAATAAAAAAGGAAAAGAAAGCATTTTGGGTTTTTTTTCTCCACTGCTCCCTCCTTCTTCTACCACTGATCCAGCCATCCTCTGCTCCCTCCATTATCTACCATTGTTCGTCTGGTCCTTCCATCTCTCAGGGTATAAATAAGACATGTTTGATGACTCCTATTTTTGCACTGAGAAGTGGAACAATCACTTTTTCTTGGAAAAGAAAAAAAAAACCCTTGCTTTTGTAGAGTAGACTGATAGTATGATTCGTCTGTGTCCTAATGAATCATTATTGTATGTATGAATGAATGTATTTATTAATGGAGCCCTCAAAACAAAAAAGGCAGCAGGAATGCATTTTGCATATAAATCTGGTTTTATTGGAACTGTGGCTACTATGTGAAGTGAAATACAAAATAATACTAATTACACAAAAAATGTAATGTGTACGGTAGGAGTTCTGAGAAACATGCATGTCTGAATAGAACTGGAATCAAATGTAGTAGAAACTTTAAACAACTCCAGTCTGTCGTATTTATGGAAGAAAAAAAAAAAAAGTCATTTAGAAACACTGATAATAAACGTTCAACACGTATAACGAATAGCTGTTACGCTCAACAATAACACGATCACGTAGAACACACAGAACACCAAATGATTGCTTATTTCGTTCCCACACTCGCTTTGAAGAAGTGACATCTCAGTGAATAAGACGTAGGAGTCCAGAGTTCAAATCCCTGCTACTCATGCACTACTACTGAGTCCTTAACCATTAACTGCTCAAATCTCTGTAAGTCACTCTGGATAAGGATGTCAGCCAAATACCATAAATACCACACACACAACACACACACACAAGTGAGCGGGGAACTAACAAAACGTTACACCTTGAATTCGTTCAAGCCAAGTGTTTGGATTTCCTCACTTCTTTACGTTGGGAGAAAAGGGTCAGTTGTTGGTGAAATCTGTGTTGCTTCGTTAAGGTGACGGTGTAAAACTACATTTTAGTTTAAATGAGGAAACAAGATTTCTTTCCTTTGAAGTGAAAACTTCAAAAAAAACTTCAAAACTCAAAGTTTTGTCCAAAAAATGTCACACAAATGAGAGATGTGATGTACAGTTACAGGATTACAAAATAATAAAACAAAGCTGGTGATTTCCATTAATGCTTCTTCTCCAAAGTCTAAAGTGAACTGAACTCTTGGTGAAAAGGCACAGAGAGAGGAAGAGAGAGAGAGAGAGAGAGAGAGAGAGACTATCTACTGTGGGCTCTCTCCTTTTTAGCCCTCTCGAGGGTTTTGTCCATAGTCTTCTCGTTGTCTCCTCTGCACTTTGGGCAGTACCACTTCCCCTTGGGCTTGTGGTGTAGGTCCACGCAGGAGAAGTGGAACCACTCGATGGGGCACTTGTCGTTATCGCAGCAGATCATCTCTCCGTAGGAAACCTGCTCGCACAGGCAGTACGTGGGCTCGTTGGGGTCGATGGGAAGGTCGGTCGGAGACGCTTCTCTCTCCTTGGCTTTGGATCTCTTTTTCTTCTTCGACGAGGATGTAGAGGACAACCTGGCCTTCTTTTCTTTCGGCGTGACGACGTTTGTCGTGTCCTCGATGTGCTCCAGACTGTAATTGGAGTTGTCACGGTTTTCCGAGCCGCTCTTCTGCCTCCGGGATCGCTTCCCACTCACCTTATCGCATGACCCCGGCGTCTCCTCGCGCTTTCTCTCCGTTCCCGCTTTACCCAGAGACATGAGCGGCGTGGCCAGCGGCGGCACGTTTACGGCGGTCACGACCAGCGAAGCCGTGCTCCCGACAGACACGGTGCTCTCCGGAGAACTCTGACAAGCCTGGAAACGCTCCACCTGCCACTCGAACTGACGAGTGCGGTTCTCCACCAGCTCAACCATCTTGCCCGCGATCTGGAGCTTCTCGTCTCCCAGCTCTTGGGTGCGGATCAGGGAACGCTGGACGTGCTGGAGGAGACGCCGTCTCTGGGCGGGATCCGGTTCCTGCTTGTGCTTCTCGTAAACATCATTCAGCTCCTTCAGGATCTCTGCAAACAAACCAAATGGATGAATTTGATTCCTGAAGACAGTAGTGGACCAAATGGGATCATTCGGCCGTATCAGGACACGACAAGGGAATGAAATAGTAAGAGATGGACTTTAAAGAATAAAATGCCGCCGCATCAAACTCGTCATAATATAGATGACAAACTGCATTGTGGGTAATATAGGACATGTTAATCAAGGGAGAAAAAAAAAAAAAGGAGAAATGGATCATGGATGCTACTGAAGATCGGCATCAGGGTGGATTTTTTCACCTTCTGGTATGATGATCTGAAACCTATCAAATATATCTGCTACATTTAATTGTATATGATAAATAATTCCAAATATTTATATGTTTAGAGAAGAAGTATGAACAATATCTCAATGTAGGAGATGAAACTTTATTTTTTTAAACAAAATGTCAGGAAAAAATATATTTTATAAAAATGTATTCCTGTTTAAAAGTACTGACAGCAAGCTAATTATAATAACCAATAAAAGATATAAAACATTTACTTAATAAATTATGAATACAAACATTTATCCTTTGATAGCACGCGAATGCTAATTTCACCTTGCTAGCCGCTAGCATAAACATCTAGCTGCTATTTGTGCTAATGCTAACGCTAGGTAGCCGAGTTAGCTTTCTTTCCTGACTAAGCCGCGGAACGTTCCAGAGCTGCGCGCGGCAATTCGAACTCGTTGCCATGGCGACGGCTAACGGTCATTAGAAACGCGTCGAGGTAAAGGATGCTAGCTCGGCTAGCTTAGCCTAGCCTAAGTTAAGCGCACAAGTTAATTGTTTTACAAGAGAAAAAGGTGTTTTGCTCGTAGAAATTGCGAAGTACACGTTCATTTATTTATATTGTATTTCCTTAGCTGATTGAATACGTGTTAGAAAAAGAGAGAGAGAGAGACTTATTTAGCTAGCAAAAGACTTTTTGAACTGATTAGCAGGCTAGTGCTGGAGATGCTAGCGGGTAAACAGCGCTAGTTTACTAGTGATATAAATAATTATTTTATTAATGGTGTCATTACGTTTGAATACCGTTAAAGGTGAATGTTTTACAGGTAAGTCGTGATTAAATAAGGGGGAACCCTATAATTAAATATTATTATTACCGTACAAAAACAATGGTGATTTAAGTACAATAATAGAAATGCAGTTTAAATATTCATAATGAAAGTATTGAAAGTAAACATTAAAAGTAAACTATTCAGGAAGTGGTCTGATCTGTACACTGGTGTATTTCAGAGTTAGTGTTTTAGTGTATTTATATATTTTAGTGTATAGTGTGTGTATGCACAGTCTGACCGGAAATCCGGAGCACGTGGATGAAACCCTGGAAGATGGTACTGGTGATAAATGTATGTTAATGCACCAACCTTGATACTTGGCGTCTATTTCCCTCATTAGAGAAACAGATCTCTGGAGGTCCAAAGGTAGAGCCTCCACCATCTCCAGGTATTCCGCCACATAGCTGGAGAGCACATGCACAGCCTCTCCGTTTGCAGCAGGGTTCAGCATGCTGATCTCTCTCTCTCTCTCTATCCCTCTATCTCCTGTATCTGTCTCATTATTCCGGGATTATTCCGAACTCTGTGAGCTGTGTTCCAGACCAAAAAACTTCCTGCAGAACCACAACCTTGTCCTGTTCCTTCTCCTGCTCCTCCGTCTTGTTTTCACTCTCTCTGAACCGATTCCTTTAAACGACTCTTTTAACTGAATCGACCCCAAAATAGATTTCACACGGATTTTGTGTTTATTTATTAAAGTGTATTCAATTCCAGAAAAAAATCTAGACCCAGGTTATTTCTTTCATATCTATTCTTTATCTAATGAATTTGAAGGGAAATCTATGATGTTACTTGAGACAGTCATTCAAAACATCACCACCCATCCTGATTTCCACTCGGCGTCTACACACAATTCAGTTTAGTTTTATTCCGTATGACATAATT
>JBCEWE010000301.1:153921-163921 GCA_039877035.1 Silurus lanzhouensis
TATAGAAACTTCACATGAACACACACACACACACACCCACAGTTTATTAACAGTTTGTACTCACAGCATGGTTTGTTTTCGTTACATCCTGGATTTATTTGGGTTAAAAGATCAGGTAGGTCTCGGGTTTGTTCATCCTCCTGGCTACAAAGAACAAAACAGTTCTTGTGTTAAAGAACTCGAGAGATACAGTCTGTATTTAAACATCATTGGGAGGATGTGCTTTTGCTCACTCAGGACGTTTGTAAGCAGGGACGGCTGAACAGTTTGTGCAAACAGCCATCGAAAAGGATGCCCGAGAGCGATACAGGAAATGCTCTCGCTTTGTATTCTGCTCCGGTTTCACACAAATGTTTTGATCAGAAACAATTGATTGGAGTGGAACATCTCACCAGATCAAACATGTTCATTATTAGGTAGTCACTGTTTGGCTTTAATGATGGCATGCACTCAAACTTTGCTCAAGTTTGTGTAAAACCCGATGATCAAATCCATTGGTGAGGAAACCGAATTGAAAACATCTGACTAAAAATAAGATGCAAACTTTTAAATGAATCAAAAAATCTCTGGAAGAACTTTGAAAGTCCAAAAAATTTGGGGTCCTGAGTAATACAGTTAATTTGGACGGGATTCAGACCCCCTTCCATGTTCAGAACACATCATTGTGTTGTGGGTTTGATTTTGACTGGCAATTTTACACATCGCTCTATACTTTATTACCCATAATTATAAAAATATTAGAAATCGTTTCCAAAAAATTTTCATACCCTTTGCTGTGGCTCTCCAGATTGTCATCATGTGCCTCTTGTTTGCTTTCCTTTTCCTGGGATGTTTCTGAAACTCATATCTAAATTTATATTTACTAGACAGAGGCTGGAAAGTCCTGCACCAGATTCTATAAGGGCCCCAAATTTATACTGCATTCTTCTTCATTCATCCATCTCCATAATACCTTGCCCTCTACATCTGCCTCTTTCAAATTAACCACCTGCATGACCATTTATACTGCAGTATTCAGAGAAAATAGACTCCAAAGAACTGACCGTGGATCTCGCTGCAATACAATTTTGGCAAGACAAGGCTATAACAATTTCTTAAAGATTTGAGCGCTTTCAAGACTGCAGAGGAGTTTTGTAACCTTAGAATAACCTTGAACCTTCTAGAGTCGGCTGTATGTCAAATTTGGTCTGGAAGGTAAGAAAGACATAAAGCTCTAAAAGTCCTGTACAGATATGGGAGAAGCTTTTGGATGAACAAGCATGCTCTTTGGTGGACTCCATCAAGAGTGACAAAACAGAAGACACTGTAACAGCATAAAGAACTCTGGCCACATCTGAAAAAAAGGATTCTCTGGTTTGATGAGATTAAATTTGAACTAAGCAAGCCATATCTCTGGGAAAAAAAAACACATCCCCTGCCTATTACCATCTTTACAGTGAAGCATGGTGGTGGCAGCATCATGCTTGCTTCTAAGTGGGGAGAAGGAGACTAGAAACAATTAATAGATAGATGATTGCAAACCTCCTCCAAAATGCACCCAAACTGGGGCAACAGTTTAACATTTTTATCCTGACTATGACCCTGAACATAGACCAAAAACAACACTAGAGTTTATTTATGTATTCAGTGGCTGAACCAAAGCCCATTGAGATTAAGGGGATCTGCCATTAAGACTGTATATGTAAATGGTCCTTGTAGAGATGTATCCAGGATGACTTGTATCTGTTAAGCTGGCTAAATGTGAGATCCGTGGTCAGGGACCTGGAAATCAGGGAAGGTCAAAGATATAAGTCCTGGCATCGCCACTCTTGGAGCCCTTGAGCAAAGCCCTTTAACCTTCTGTGCTCCAAGGATGCTGTATTATGGCTGACCTCAGCTTCCTAATGTTGCTGAGATACGCGAAGAAAGAATTTCACTGTGTTGTAAAGTGCATGTGACAAGTATAAATCACTTTTCTTTTTTTTCTCTTTCGAAGCCAAGTATTGAATTAATTGTCTAAACACTTTTCATGAATACACAGTGTACATGCTTGCTCCCCTTCTGGCTTTGTCAAAGTTGTCTTTCCACCCAAGAATCCTGGCCCTCCTAAGATTCAGGAACCTTGTGTTAATTTTTGGGGGTGTGGGGGAAGGGTGGAATCAACAGGAACAGTCTATTTAGTCTATTTCACCTGTTTTTATTTTTTCAGTCATTAGTCATCCTATTTAGATTATGTGCTTCCCCCTTCACATACCTGCTTAGTTTGTGTTCCTACTTGCACTGTGAACAGCTTTTACTTTCATGTCCTAGCTTGCCTTGTCTAGCCTTAGCCTTGCTCTTTGCAGTCTGTTTATTGTTTTTTTTGCAAACTTGTATTCTGAATTTGCCTCCCTCGCGCCTTGGATCTCCTCCGAGACGACGGATATCAAAAATGTAATTTTGTATCACTGCATTTTTCCTTGTAAAAGACCTGCCAGCACCCCTGTTCGGGAAATCCGAGACGGCATGGCCACGTACCAGGCGTTCGTATCAGACATTACCGCACACTCGGCTTAGACATTACAGCACACACCCTTTCATCCCGGCTCAGCAGTGCGATTGTGTGAACTCTCACTGTCAATCGCATCGTATCAGTAGGCTACGTATCATCACGCCGCTCTCGGGTCTCAGTAAACACAGTGAATGGACAATGCTTGGTTTTTTAACGCATGTTGTTTTTTAAACTCATTCTCCTATGGCTCTTTTCTGTCTCGTCTTATCTCCACAGCGCACATGCTTCAGAATGAGACTTCAGTTAATGACTGCAGGGAAAGTGCAGCTCTTTGGTGCCTACACACACACAAACACCTGACTTTCCTCTTACACAGAGGATTCAGTGTTCAGAAAGAAAAAAAGCAGCACACACTCAAACAGTCAGAGAGGCAGCAGCATGTTCAGACGACATCAGCAGGGAGGAAACGCGTCAGCGAGGCAGCAGAACTGATGGGAGTGAAAGGGAAGGAGTGGGAGAGGCAGGAAGTCTGTCCTGATGGCTTGCTGCTCCAAACACAGCCCGATCCAATTACACGTGATGAACTAGCCTCCATATCCCCTCCGACTGCAAAATAATAAAGTCCACGTTGTAGTTCTGCTGCTTACTAAAGCTAATACCATGTCTGCTCATAGTCACATTTTATTGCTTTGTTTGGCTAGTTTTTTTTGTCCTTATTTCATATGCAGTGCTGAGAAATTCATTTTGTAGTAATAAAAGTTGCATAAAAGTCACTCAAAGGTCAAACTAACTTTGTGGTAGTCTGATGCACGAAATTCATGCGAAACACATGTATAGTCTTTTCAATATAATCGGAGTTTCATCAAACCACTGCATTTTGAAATACATTGATCAGACATAACATCATGACCACCTGCCTAGTATTGTGTTGGTCCCTTTTTTGCTGCTAAACAGTTGTGACCCGTCGATCATTAGCATGAACTTCTTCAGTGTCCTCCGCTCGAAACACCTCAAACGACTCGTTGCAGTATCGCCGTATGTCGAGCGTATGTCCTGTCAAACGTCTCTGTGGCAGATTTGGTTTAATTTGTTCTAACTTGCTGTCCATGGAAACACACGTGGTCCGAATTCCACCAGTTACACCATAAGTCTCTTTTGGATACGGCCTTGTATATTGTATGTTTGGAAGCTGGTAGCTTAGTGGTTAAGGCATTGGCCTTTGGATCTGTAGGTTGGAGTTCACTTCCCAGTCACACCAAGCTGCCACTGCTGGGCCCCTGAGCAAGGCCCTCAGGTGTATAAATGATATAAAAACTAAATTGCTCTGTATAACGGCATTTGCCAAATGCTGTACATGTAAAAGGTATGTGTGGAAGGCCTGAGTGTATCTAAACACTATATAAATCTCAGATTCTGTCCTTTATTAATGGTAGTTGGATATAAGCCCTAGATAAATCTTTGTTCCTGGTCAGAACAGGAAAAAGGCAAACTGAAAAACCAGATCAAAACCACAAAGAAAATTTTTAAAAGTTCTTTAAACTTCTGATTTGGTAAAGAGGCAAATCCACAAGACTGGCTCAAAAATTACCACGAAACAATTCCATGTTTCTTCAGATTCCCAATTGCAAATTTTAATTCCTCCGGCCAACAGTAGCCCAATTTCCACCGGTACCCTGTTGCTAACGATACCTGTGGCGGCCGTTGGTAACCCGGGCCTCGACCGATCCGGTATGAAATTCTCTTTCGTGATCCGCATATTTGATTTGCCACGTTTTATGCTGGATGCCCTTCATAACGCAACCCACCCCATTTACCATGTGCAACACTAATGGTTTAGTAAAAGTCAGGAGGTGGAGCTGGAGGTAGCAGAGCTGAAGATGTTGAGGTTTTTGTTGGGAGTGACGACGATGGACAGGATTAGAAATGAGTTTATTAGAGGGACAGTGCATGTAGGACGTTTTGGAGACAAGGTCAGGGAGGTGCAATTGAGATGGTTTGGACATGTGCAGAGGAGGGACATGGGGTATATCAGTAGGAGAATGCTGAGGATGGAGCCACCAGGAAGGAGGAAAAGAGGAAGACCAAGGAGGAGGTTTATGGATGAGGTGAAGGAAGACATGCAGGTAGTTGGTTTGAAAGAGGCAGATGTAGAGGACAGGGGAGTATGGAGACGGATGATCCGCTGTGAGGACCCCTAATGGGAGAAGCAAAAGGAGAAGACCAGGTCCTGTTTGATGCACAATGGCAAGTATTATTTACAGCTTTAGGCAGAGACCCTTTTCCACAGTAAATTACATTTATTTTATTCATACAACTGAGCAGCTATGAAAGTTGTTCAGGGGCCCAAGGGTGCAACATTGGTTTGGCTGGGATTTGAACTCACACCCTTCAGCTCCAAAGTCCAATGCCAATGCCTTAAGCTACCACCTCCCTCACACCAAAAGAATGCCTGTGAAAAGGGTGGAGACACTGAGTGTTTTATGGTTTTTATAGACATGTGCATGTTCCTTTTGTTTCTATGCAACAAACTCTGTAACGTAACACTCTGAAGATTTCCTTTGGCCAAATAAATCTATAAAATGTCCAGATGTTCCCCTTTATTTTCATTATTTCCAAATCATCCTGTAGCATTTAAAACAGCTTTACACATCATCCAGACAGTTCGTTTCTCCAAACGTTCAGCTGAAATACTTTGTACCTCTTGTGAAACTCACCAAAGATGTTCTTCACTAGTTGGAGATTTCTTTACGATGCAGTTCATCCCAGTTCTTTTCAATTGGATTTAGGTGTATTGATTGAGCAGTCCACTCCATGATAGATACCACTCCAGATGACTGTTTGCATCTCCAAATAATGCTTACAGAGCTTTTACAATGTCCTTGTACGTTGAAGTCGGTTCAAATGAGCCGCAGTCCAGATGGATTTGTATGGCATCAGTTGAAATATGGAATGGGAGCCATGTTGGTTCCTTTTACTTTTCAGAATAAGTCTCCAACCATCTCTGCTCCAAATAAAAAATAAAACATTAAGCTTCCACCTCAGTGTGTGACTGTGGGGGTGAGGGCAGTCTGCTAACATCTTCTTTTCTGTTCTCCATCTTAGACAAGTTCTTCTGTTAAAGACATAAATGTCCCATTTGGACTCTCTGGACAGAACTTTCTTCCACTCATTTACTGTCCAATTCTTGTGTAAAAGACTCAGTGTTTCCACAGGCGCTGCACGAAGATGACTATGAAACGTAAAGCAAACAATTCATTTTCACACAGATTGGTGTGTTTTTTTAATTTGTGTTAGCGTTCTAAAGTTGTATAAATCTATTATCAGAGAAAAAAAACATCCTCTGGAAAGACCATGACCCGTTGCCATAAATGACACCAGCAGCCGATGTTACACGCTACAAACTACAACCAATACATGTGCCTGGATTAGTGTTGGCTTAGCAGTTTCAGCTTTGAGTTACTGATCAGAAGGTCAAGCCTCAACACCACCAAGCTGCCACTTTTGGGCCCTTAAGCGAGGCCCTTAACCCTCTAGGCTTCAGGGGTGCTGTATACTGGCTAACCCCGTGCCCTGACCCCTGCTTCCTAACAAGCTGTGTATTTGTGATCAAATAAAACCGTCTCTCTCTGTTCTATTTGTCTCCTGCCAGTGTGAAGCATAGCGCTTATCTCCGGTTCCTCGAGCTGACAGCAGCGCGTATGAAAAGAGAAAAATAAGTTTTTTTTTTTCAGGTCCTCTTGTTGAGCCTTAGCAGAAGCTATTTTTGTGGTGTGTGGACAGGTCTCAGGGTGAAGGAACCAAAAGAGGTGTGAATCATATGTAGGCGTGTGAATCATATGGATATGAAAGCCAGGTGATTCATGCCTATTTGTAGAGGGCATCAGATCTATATTCACACACGGCCATGACTCAGAGTCTAATCAGATTTCACCTTAAGCGCCCGTCGCCGGGACTGCGTGTGTGTGTGTGTGTGTGTGTGTGTATGTGTGTGTGTGTTTCTGTAATAGGCTCCGATTCATTTATTCTGCTCCATAATCTCATTTAAAAGATTGGAATTGAATGAGAACAAATACACGTTGATGAGAAATGGAAATAATAGATGAGATTAAGAATTTCCGGATGATCTGTGTTTTATTAGCACAAGCTGCTGGATAAACGAGGTGCCAGACACACACACACACACACACACACACACACAATAGAAATGCAATCAATCTGGATATACAGTGTGTGTGCATGTGTGTTAAAAATATGACCGTGGGCATCAACTTAACCAGCCTGACAGTCCTTTATTTGAAATAAAAAAAGTAAGCTGCAAAAACGTGGTGCTTGAAACTCTGCACCCCCCGAGATTACATCTAAGCATTTACATTTATGGCACTTATCTAGGGTGTATTATAATTACTTAATGGTAGTGCTGGGTGTTGAACTCATGACCTTCGGGTCCAAAGTTCAATGCGTTAAACAGTGAACTAACCCTTCCCAACAAACATCACCTTGCTTATATGCTAAATCTGTAGAAATGCGGTATGGTGTGTGTGCCAGCGGTGCGCGAGTGGAGGGTGGAGCCGGAGGGAACGAGCGGTTAGAAACACCTGCAGCTGATGAGGCTAATCAGTTCAGTCCGGCGACGCCAATAAAGAAGAGAAAGATGTGCCAGCGGCAAGTGCACTTGGGCGGAAAAAGGCAAGGTCCACAAGGAAACTTGGGTGGGCACTAAAGAGAGAAAGCAGGTCGATCTGCGAGTCTGTTTAGAGGTAGTGGGGGAATGAGAGAGAGGGAAAGAAGCTGCCTGTCCCTGGGTACACCGCCATCTGGACTACCCTGACGAGCCGTGGCAGACGATGGAGTGCCCGTTTTCGCTGCCAAACCCATCTCCCCGAACAGTACACAGGTGGCGGCTGCAGCACTCTTGCAACACCTCCTTGGCCTGGTCCCGCTCTCTCTGTGGCATTCCGGCATTATACCTTTCTTCCAGCATGGGGTTTTGGCACCATTGTAACAAATCTCATTGGCTCCGTGCTGGAAGAAAGAAAAACAGGAAAAGTTCACCAAGCAGAGCTTTCTTTATTTACTTTCATTTGGTTGAGTGTGGGTGAGCCCCGGTGTGAGTACTGAAAAGGAAAGCACCAGGGCTCACCCACTCTCTTGCGGTTCGGGACGGCTGTTCCTTTTTACTCCTGCCAGTGGCTGCTCGCGGATTGGCTCGCCTTCCTCCGGTGTCCGCCTGTCTCACTCGCGGATCGGCGGCCCTTCCACTCATCTCTGCTTGGTTGCACTCTCTCCCCGAGGCTGGTGTCTCTCTCCTCTTTATTGGCCTCGCCGGACTGAAACAAAGCGCACTGATTAGTCTCATCAGCTGCAGGGCTGTCGCCCGGCTCCACCCTCCACTCGCTTAATGCTGGCACAATGTGAAAGCTAGCTCCTGCTGCAAGCTACAGTATTGGGAACCTGACTTTTCCAGGTATATGTGGGTCTTTCCCAAAGCTGAAGGCACACAATTGTATCGGGTGTCTTTGGATGCAGTAGCATGAAATGTTCTCTTCACTTGAGCTAGGAGACCCAAAACCTGTTTCAGCATGACAATGTCCCTGTGCACAAAGCAGGTCGATTAAAATCTGCTTTACATGGGTTAGTACAGGGGAGTGGAAGATCTCCTGCTATAGCAAACCAACCCTATTTAACACCTCCGGGATGAATGTGAACCCTGACTGCAAACTAGGACTCCTCACCTCACCTACATCACTACCTGTCCTTTGTAACACTCTTGTAGCTGAATGAGCACCTGGGTGTCTCTGTGTTTCAAAAAGGAGTTTGTGCTTTGTTAATTGGTCAGTAGTATATTGATTAGTGTCTGGATCTGCTGTACAGCAACTCAGTGGATAATTTACCAGACCAATAGATATATCATAGATGTAATGTCATGATTGTTTTATCAAATTGGAGGTGGTAGCTCAATGGTTAAGACGTTAGCCTTCTGTTCAGAAGGTTGTGAGTTTAAATCCTAGTACCACTAATCTGCCACTGTTGGTCCCTTGAGTAAGGCCCATAACCCTTAGCTGTGTACATGAGATAATTAAAAGTTGCTTTGGTTAAGATCATGTGCTAAATAATGTAAATGCAATTTGTATAAATTGACTCATTGCAAAGTCTTGCCAATTATAGTATGTGCAAGATTTTCTAACTGAATTTGTTTCTCATCTTTTACCAGATAATAGATCACGATTTTGAATTGCGTTTCAATTGTATGAGTGGCGTTCAAGTCAAACCGAGACATTTAATGTTACAAGTTAACAAAAAGATGCTAGTGTGGTGTTAATACACATGGTAGTAAGTAACTATCGCGAACCGGTACAGAGACATGTGCATTAATCAAGATGGCAGACAACAATGTTATTGCATGGAACAGCATGTGGTACTGAAGTTTCTTGTGAACGAAGGCGTAAAACCTCTGGATATCTACAGAAAACTTTAAGCCTCCGGTGAGCTCAGCAATAGAGTCACTTCAGTTTGCCTACCAGCCAGGCACTGGAGTGGAAGACGATTTCATCTTACTCCGTAAAAGGGCTCTTTCACACCTGGAAAAGGCTGAGAGCACAATGAGAGTTGTGTTTTTTTTACTTCTCTAGTGCTTTTAAAACCTCCAACCCATGCTCCTAAAGAATAAGATGGTGTAAATTGGAGTGGACCATCATCTATATACCTGGAAATTGGATTACCTCACAGACCGACCACAGTATGTGAGGACTTGTGACTGTGAGTCTGACATGATTGTCTGCAACACCGGAGCCCCACAGGGAACGTTTCTGGCCCCGTTCCTCTTTACCATCTACACTGCATACTTCATGTTCAGCTCAGCAACCTGTCAACTGAACAAGTTCTCTGAGGACTCTGCCTTCGTCGGCCTGATCACGGATGATGATGACAGGGAATACGGAGGACTGATCCAGAACTTGGACTGGTGCCAATTGAGCTGCCTTCAGATAAACGCGGGGAAAACCAAATGAACTGGTGGTGGATTTACTTAGCGAGTCCTTCTTCTCCTTTAGCAGTTACATCCTAAGTGTTTAAAGTAGCGGTAAAAAAGGTCTTTTCTCCCTGCTGCTATTTGACTGTACAATCAGAGCTGCTCCCAGTGAACCAGTATAATGATTTCATGTTATGTATAATAATACCATTTTCAACTGTGCAATATTACTATGTGCAATTTGTTTAAAACTATGTCTCTACTTTATATACCGTATCTGCACATTTCTTTTCTTTCTGATGTAACATGATGAATAAAGGTATATCTTTTAGGCCAAGAGAAACGGAGGCGGAAGCAGTAGTAGGTTTAGCGAGTTTTAATAAGGAAACACAACAATAGCCATGAGTGAGCGTGAAATGCACAGGTATATCCGTGGTACGCCTGAAAGGAGCAAGGTCTGCATAGTCTGAATGCGATACCGAAGCGCTGAGGAAATATCCGTGTTACGCCTGGAAGAGGCGAGGTCCACACGATCCAAAAGAGTCCGAAAGTTCTCCTTGCAT
>JBCEWE010000301.1:171421-183921 GCA_039877035.1 Silurus lanzhouensis
ATGCACTGAATAAATTCATTTCAATTAATAAAATGACGTTACAGCAAGTCAGGATTTAGAAAAAAATGTTTTTTTGTTTTTAATATGGTGGAAACACTGCAAATTTGCTCTTTGGTTGTATTTATACACCAAATCAATACAGGTGATTAGCTTCAACTTGATTAGATAGATAGATAGATAGATAGATAGATAGATAGATAGATAGATAGATAGATAGATAGATAGATAGATAGTAGGAATATTTTATTAATCCCTAAGTTCATAGGACTGTGGTCATTTGTGGGCGTGGCCTTTTATTTGGATGTAAAACTTTAGTAGCTATTATTACTAGACGGGGGTCAGCAGAGCAGGAGGGAAGAATGACGTACTCAGCAAAGCAGGAAGGAAAAGTGATGTCCTCAGTAAAGAAGAAATGCAGAGTTATGTCCTCAGCAGAACAGGAAGGAAAACTGATGTCCTCAGTAGAGGAGAAATGCGAGTGATGTCTTCCGCAGAGCAGGATGAAAGAGTGATGTCCTCAGCAAAGCTGAAAGGCAGAGTGATGTCCTCAGCAGAGCAGGAAGATGAGTGATGTCCTCAGTAGAGGAGAAATGCAGAGTGATGTCTTCAGCAGAACAGGGAAGCAGAGTGATGTCCTCAGCAGACTGGGAAGGCAGCATAACTCCCAAAGTGGGGGTCAGATGGGAGACAGCGCTGGCCAAGACAGGACACTCTTCCCCAAACACGTTTCAGAGGAGGCGTGGGTTTCAGGGCTCACAAAGAGCTGATCTAGGACTGACTCGAGTCAGCCAACCAGTCCACCTGCCTCTGGTCCCCCCGGATCTGCTCCTCCTGGTCATTCCTGCAGTTTAAAAAACTCTGCTGCATATCATTTGTACATCTCATGCTGTCATTTAACGAGAACATTTGCAGTACAAACAAATAGGAATAGAGACAACAAATCACATACCAACTAAGGAATGTAAAGGATTAAGTGTAACTTGAAGCACAAATCATGGCGACCGTGGCTTACAAACGTGACATGAGGGAGGTGTCATATTATTAGTCACATTAGGTGTGATCATTAACAAAGAATGTGTTGCAGCTGCTAAAATGATCTTGTGACTTATTGTTGGTTTAGGAATTGTTCAAAACCTAATTTGAGTTGAGAAAATGTAAATGCTGCTTGCGAGTGTGAAGGTAATGTAGGGGGATTTGCAGGAAGGTGGTTCTTTGCTACCTGAGGAATTAGATATCTGATAGATCGGATGTTTGATGTGGGTGAAGTGTTGAAGGTTAGGATTACTGTGGATGTGACTGTAGGAAAATGCTGAGTGGATATAAACGCAGGATCAGAACTTAGTAATTAAATTAGCTCCTATTTGGTCAAGTCAATATGCAAAGACATACAATAAGGAAACCAGGGCTGTGGAATCAATGAGAACGAGTCTGGTTTGTTCAGACAATGGCAGACAGCTGTAACACCTGCCCCAGCACATAGCTCAGATTCATTTACTCCATTATACTGCAAAACCTGCTTACCCTTTCCTCATATCTCCTTACCTCATTACATCACATCACCTGACCTTAGGTCATGCTGTCATCATCCAGGATCTGAACCACAAGATCCTTTTGTGGAGAAACATCCGGAAGAGCAGGTTGAATTTCACCGTCATGGTCGTCCTTCTCTTCCGCCCTTGCACGGTCAAAAAAAACCCAGACTCGTCTTTCAGCGTCCTGCAGCAGGGATTGATCCGTCTCAGGAAGGGATGTAATTATGATTCCTACCTGTAATATAACTCTGGCCTTTGTCCGACAGTCAGGCCTAGACATCGACCTGTCAATCATCTCCGTATTAATGCATCCCCCGTACAGCCCTGTCCATAAGATCCGTCTGGAGTGGGCGTTTAATGGGAGGTCACAGACGAGGTCAGAGATGATGTGGATGATGTCATCACTATCTAGAAGAGATTTTCACATCAAGTGGCACATGATCCTTCATAAATACTTACTGTTGATCAGAGTCATCTCAAAAGTGCATAAGTACGATACAATGCAAGGTCTCCATCATTTTTAAAATGACAGGTGCAAGTCATTTTTACACACACTAGAAAGACATTTGTCCGGTTAAAAAATCACTGCAATGTTTTCTTTATCTAATACAAAAATTAACAGGGTTTAGTATCAAAAACGACATAGAGGCACGTAGGTTAGAAATATTATACCGAACAGACGTAACATTATGACCTCCTGCCTAATTGTGTTGGTCCCTCTTTTGCTGCTAAAACAGTCCTGACCTGTGGAGTATCAACAGCATGACCTTCTTCAGCAGTTTGAGTTACAGGAGCTCGTCTGTTGGATCGGACCACACGGACCAGCCTTCATTCCTCACGTGCATTGATGATCCTCGGCTGCCCACGACCCTGTCGCCGGTTCACTACTGTTCCTTCCTTGGAGCACTTTTGATAGATTCTGACCACTGCAGACCAGGAACATTTACAAGAGCTGCAGTTTTGGAGATGCTCTGACCCAGACGTCTAGACGTCACAATTTGTTAAACTCGCTCAAATCCTAATGCTCGCCCATTTCTCCTGCTTTAAACATCAACTTTGAGAACAAAATGTTTTCAATTCTATTTCAATTAGAACAAATCTGAGAATGAAAATAACAAGAGCTCAAATGATAAGTGGTGGAGTATAAATAGGTTTGCTTGTCAAAGACTTGCTTTATTAAACATGCTCGCACGGCGACGCCAGAACTTTCCACCCATATGTGGTTCCCAAACTGTTCCCTCAAAGTTGAAGGCACACAATTGCGCAGTGTGTCTTTGGATGTTGTAGTATGACATTTTCCCCTTCACTTGAACAAGGAGACTCAATACTGTTCCAGCCTGACAATACACAAATCCAGCTTCATAAGGATCTGCTTTACATGAGTTCACATGGAAGAGCTCCTGCTATAGACCTTTGGTCTTATCCTGAATGAACACCCCAAGCGTCTTCACCTCATCTTCATCAGTACCTGAGTTTACTAACGCCCTTGTGGCTGAATGAGCACAAGAATCTACAGAAATCTAGTGGGACATCTTCCCAGAAGAATGGACTTCAAATGGAGATTTAATGTGAAATTGGATGTTAAAAAAGCACATCGCAATCTTATGTTCACAATCTTTTGGCCATATAATGTAGGTGGAGGGGGATATGTAAATGTTTCATAGCATTGCTATAGATCAGTGCCATAGTTTAGTCACTTGGCAGAGCAGTGCGACTGATATTTAATTTATTTGAGGACACACACAGTCCATAAAAACACAACAATACGACAAGCTACAACAAACAAACCAACATTCACAACCACGAAAAAAATCCAGCGGGGGCATAATCCAGAATATCATATATTTACATACAAACTAAGACAGTGGTTCTACATACTGGAGAAGAAGCTGCCAGAACTTTGTGCAGGGTTTGTCAGTGTTGATAGTCTGTGGGTGAAAGTTTTCAGGGTCAGAGGTAAAGCCATCGGTTTTTTTTTCCAACCCGTAAATGTCACAAGGACAAAGATCCAGAGAGTGCTTTTTTTCTGTATGTTTTTCAGTAACTTGGCAACGATTATATTTTTTTCTTTAGAAAAGAAGCTGGTCAGAGTGTTTATAGCTGCTAAATGAGTACAGGAAGTGTTTAGAGACAGCCACAGCAAATATAACTGTAAAGGGATAATACATTTGAGACTAGCCTTTAATAAATACGTTGTATTAAAATTGCTGTAGAAAAGAAAGCACTCCAGGACATGCTGTTATTGGAAAACTTTCACATCAATCATTATTTTCCTTACACCCAGAGGTGGGAAGTAATAAAGTACTTAAGTAGATTTTTCTTTAGTATTTATTTATTATTTAGGCAACGTTTTACTTTCATTTATGAATTTTTTGGACACAAATATCTGTACTTTCTACTATTTTCAAAACCGACTCGTTTCTTTGGTTTTAATCTACTTGGTGACACGATCAATATTTTTCTTCTTGTTGTGCACCGTTTTCAGCTCATCGACGTGTTTCTTGTCGTTGTGCGGCTTTTTCGATCTACCACTGGTGTATCATTTCCTGTCTCTCACACACCACAGACGTAGACTAGTTTATGAAGCTCACAACGAGAAAGAAGTCTGGGGTTAATGTGGATGAGACAGAGGGAGTCAGCGATGTTAAACATGAGAACAGAAACGTTCCTGATCACCTGATCATCATCATCGTTTCTCTGCTTGTGTTCTATATGGTGGATCTTCAGCCTGGATACATTCATTAGAGAACAATATTCTTATGTATTTATATATTAATATGATGTGAGGTTTAGTTACCAGCGTGACACTAAAACAGGTAGTAATATGATGACGTTTTATTGAAGAACATGTCAGAGCCCAAACTTCTTTACTGTAACTTGAGTGAAAAAGTGCAGTCAGAACTTTTAAACATCTGTATCTGTACTTCTACTGGAGTGAAGGATGTGTGTACTGTTACAACCTTTATAATTCTGTGTCTGTATTCTTCTGTATTCATTGTATGTTGTCATGTAAGCAGATCCCATTCCCATTTATAGTCTCCAGCCTGCCCCTAGCCTGCCTTGATCCCGCCTCCACATTGATGACATCATGACTGGCGCTACTATTCATCAAAGTAGCCAAATTATTTCATTTATTCATCCAGCCCCATGAGGTCATCACCTGGAATGGTTTTCTGACAATCTTGAGGAGTTCCCAGCGGTGTCGAGTGCTTGCTGTTTGCTCTTTCTTCAATCTCCATTCCAACGCATTCCAAACCATCTCAACTGGATATAAATTGGGTGATTGTGGAGGTCATCTAATGCAGCACTCCATACTGCTTCTTGAACAAAATAGCTCTTACATAGCCCTTACATGTGTTTGGGGTCATTGTCCTCTTGAAGAACAAATGATGGTTCCACTAAGTGCAAACCAGATGGGATGGGATGTCTCTGCAAAATGCTGTGGAGGCCATGCTTCTTAATTGTGCCCTCAATTTTACTAAATCATCAACAGTGTACCAGAAAAACCATCACACCTCCTTCCCCATGCTTCACAGTGGGAACTACTTATTTAGGAACTGCACTCTTTATGCCTAAAAATGACACGTTGGTTAGAAGCAAAAATCTCAACTTCGGACTCATCAGAACAAAATACAGTTTTCCACTAATCTAATGGTCAATCTTTGTTTTTGTTTTTGCCGTAAGCAAGTCTCTTCTGTTTGTTTTTCTTCTGAAGTAACGCTTTCTTTGCCGCAATTTAACCATGAACACCTGTCTCACGTAGTTTCTTCTGAACAGTGGAGGTTGAAATATCTCTTCCACTTAAACGTATGTAGATCTGCACTTTCAGAGACTGGTAAAAATGTTTAAGCAGCTTAATTTTCATTAAAATCTTCCCTCTACTCTGCTTTTTTATTTTAAAATATTTTTTCACTTTGTTGAAAATAAACAAATGTTTCGATTTCTTCGAGTTAGATTTTTTGTGTAAATGATGAACACAGAACATAGAACATCAACTGAAACAATATCTTACATAAAAAAGCAGGCCAATTTTCTATATTTAGCTAAATAATAATAATAAAAAACGAATTAGCCAAAAAAAAATGTCGGCCTACTGAATGTGTCCATGCAGGAATAACATGTCTTTCACTGATGAGAAGTTCAGATGTTGCATCTCTGCTCGAGCTTGCGACCGCAAATACTGAAAGCTCTCTTCCATAATGTGCTGGAAGCTGGAAAACAGAGTACATGGCGTGTTTAAATTACTTAATCTTGGAAATTCTTGACCTAATTTTTTTTCTCACCACTGGACATCCTTAAGCGTGTGTGCTTCTGATCCGTCCAACTTGACCTTTAAATGTCCCTACTATTTGTGTCTATTGACACGTCGCTGTCCGTGGTATCATCAGCGAAGTCTTGAAAAGCAGACTTTTCTGCTGGTGGCATTGGGTTTTCCTCTGTTTTCATCAAACCCCAACTCATCAAATAGCAATTTGAAAGCATGGATCACAGCTTGTCTTTTATTTTCATCAATCATCTTTAACTGACGCAGTTTGGGAGTAAGGAACGTAGCTATTTTGTAGAGCATGTGAATTCCATTTGGTGCCAAACGTTTCGCCAACATTAGTTCGTCCAGACGTTGCTCACAAGTTGATGCAATTTAGATAAAATCACGGAGTAACACAGAAGCTTTGAGGATGTATTTAGACTCTACTTAATGTCAACAGCCTGCTACACTGACTCAGGACCACAGTTTGCATTTGATCATCACTGCACACCTCAACATCGCTTAACTCTTATGAACAGACATTTGGTGCCACCTAGATGAGGATGAGGTTCTTTCTTGAGTCTGGTTCCTCTCAAGGTTTCTTCCTTATGCCGTCTCAGGGAGTTTTTCCTTCACCACAGTCGCCACCGGCTACTTCATCAGAGACAAACTTACACTTATAAAGAACATTTTTATCACCACATTATCTGTGTAAAGCTGCTTTGAGAAACTTTATGTAGCAGATGAAAGATGAATCATATCTACTTCGCTTTGACATTGGAGGATGTCTAAACAAACCAATGGTACCTGGATACACCAATTTACTGTCTTAAGGCCAGAAGTGGTCTTCATGGAAGCATTGTGGCCAAAAAGTCACATCACCGACATGGAAACAAAGCTGAGCAACACCATCTGGGAGGCTTCTTATTGGCCCCAAATTTATTCAGCAGCAGAACAACCAACCCAAACACATAGCCAATGTTATTAAGAACTACCTTGAGCATTGAGAAGAACAAAGAGTCCTGGAGGTGATGGTTTTGGTCTGCACATAGCCATGATTTCAACATCAATGAGTCTGTCTGGGATTATATGAAGAGACAGAAGGATTTGATCCATATAGACAGTATATATGAGAAGAGGGTGTTACAGTGTCTGACCTTTCCTGAAATGTTGCAGTTTGTGTGTGTGTTTGTGTGTGTGTTTGTGTGTGTGTGTGTGTGTGTGTGTGTGTGTGTGTGTGTGTGTGTGTGTGTGTGTGTGTGTGTGCTGTAGATTTAAGATTTGTGTGAATGTGGTATTTTTTCTAGAACATGTACATGCATTATCGTCAGCAAGAGGGTGTTACAGCATCTGACCTACTTCTAAAAAGTTGCAGTGTCAGTGTGTGTGTGTGTGTGTGTGTGTGTGTGTGTGTGTGTGTGTGTGAGTTGTGTAGGCAACCCTGTGATAGCCATCATCTCTCTCCCTCTGGAGCTGTCTTTGACGTCATTACATTTTCCCCACTTAATCACTTTATTTATATATTTATATATATATATTTTTTTTTTTCGCTCTCTCTCTCTCTCTCGAGGCAATGGACAGCATGAAGAAAGACCTCTTGTGTTTTTTTTCTTGCTGAGGGACCAAGACAGAAGAAGCAGTTAGCCCAGGCTTCGGCGCTGACCTCATCCATCACCGACTTTATTAAAGCTGTTTTCCACATGCTCCGGCTGCTCATAAACACCCTCTGCTTTTATTGTGCTTTCATTTACTTGCCTCGTGCTTCGGCAATTCCTCGTGTCTCTGCACGTCCATCATTATAAGGGTTCTGTCGCTGCATAAACACACACACACACACACACACACACACACACACACACACACACTCAAAACGCCTTTATCAGGTTAGTTCAGTTGTGTGAAATACGTCCCACTGGGCTTCTTCTGGATGCGATTTATTATTATTATTATTATTATTATTATTATTATTATTATTATTATTATTATTATTATTATTTTTGTAGTTAACTTATTTATGTTTTGCTGATGCTGATATGACTATTCAAGTTGATAAGGAATTATGGTTTAGTTAAGAAAACCTCGTTCCCTAATCTGAAGTGATATAGAATATTAACAGCATGTAATATGCATACAGTATATTTATATATATATATATAGAGTACAGACCAAAAGTTTGGACACACCTTCTCATTCAAAGAGTTTTCTTTATTTTCATGACTATGAAAATTGTAGATTCACACTGAAGGCATCAAAACTATGAATGAACACACGTGGAATTATATATGGAATTATATACATAACAAAAAAGTAATAACTTTTAACTGAAAAATTTCATATTGTAGGTTCTTCAAAGTAGCCACCTTTTGCTTTGATTACTGCTTTGCACACTCTTGGCATTCTCTTGATGAGCTTCAAGAGGTAGTCACCTGAAATGGTCTTCCAACAGTCTTGAAGGAGTTCCCCGAGAGATGCTTGGCACTTGTTGGCCCTTTTGCCTTCACTCTGCGGTCCAGCTCACCCCTAAACCATCTCGATTGGGTTCAGGTCCGGTGACTGTGGAGGTCAGATCATCTGGCGCAGCACCCCATCACTCTCCTTCTTGGTCAAATAGCCCTTGATGCCTTCAGTGTGACTCTACAATTTTCATAGTCATGAAAATAAAGAAAACTCTTTGAATGAGAAGGTGTGTCCAAACTTTTGGTCTGTACTGTATATATATATATATATATATATATATATATATATATTAGTGGTGCAGCGGTGCACGTATTTGTACCGATATTTTTTGGTACCTGGTTTTTGTTTTGGTGCACATGTGTACTAAATGCAATCCTTTTTACATTCAGAACATAGTTACAATCTGAGTTTCCGCAGGAATGTATTAAGTGGTGGACCGCAAATTTGTTTAGTCTCCGTCTGGCCCATTGAATAGATTATTTTTAAACTTAAAAACATACACAACAATGCCAGGGGTATAAAAGAGTTTCTACAGCACAGTGTCACCGTGGCTGCTCGCTCCGTACTGGAAAAAAAATAGTTTTGCTCCTGCATGAAAACACTAAAGACCATAGCACTGGCGTTAGTCGGATTTAAGAGTCAACATTTTGTATTTGTCACACAATTGCAGTAAAATGAAAAGTTAAAAACAATGAAAAATCTTGAATCATAGCGTTAGCTACAACCCGGTTAGCGGTTAATGCTAGCACTATTGATTCTTTAGTGTTTTATGTACAGCTGTGTTCAGGAGAAAATTCTGACAATTCCACATATCGAGAGAGTGAATGAACAGCAAGGAATGAAGATATTTGTTAAAGTCTGCTGAAATAAGTAGAATAGTGAAGTAGATCATATCTTTAATTCAATTCAATTCAATTCATGTTTATTTGTATAGCGCTTTTAACAATGAACATTGTCTCAAAGCAGCTTTACACAGATAATGTGGTGATTAAAAGTAAATATGTTCATCTTTAGAAAATGTATTATTTAAATATAACACACACACTCTTACATACACATGTGTATTAGCCAAATGGGGTCTAACAAATGTAAAAAATTTCATTCAATTTTTTCCATTTATTTAAATTAATTTGATCAATTAAATGTGTGCAATTTAACTGATCACTCAATTAAATCAAAATAAACAAAAAGTGTATTTCATACATTTGATTTATTCTATTTTTATAAAATACAGTCGTCCTCAGTCTATCACCATAGTTACGTGCAAAAACAGACTTTTTTTTATTGTTTATGTGTCCTATGACGTCAAAAGATGGAGATGAAAAAATGGAAATTTGGAGATGGAAATGTGTTGACTTGTGAGGAGAGTGTGTTGAGAAGATAGAGGGAGTAGTTTGAACAGCTGATGAACGAGGAAAATGAGAGAGAAGGTTGGATGATGTGGAGTTGGTGAAGCAGGAAGTGGATAGGATTAGTAAGGAGGAAGTGAGAGCAGCAATTAAGAGGATGAAAAGTGGAAAGTCGGTAGGACCAGATGACATAACGGTAGAAGCGTGGAGATGTTTACGAGAGATGCAGTGGAGTTTTAAACCAGATTATTTAACAGGATTTTGGAAGCTGAGAAGATGCCTGAGGAATGGAGAAGGAGTGTGCTGGTACCGATCTTTAAAAATAAGGGAGATGTGCAGACCAGTTATGGGAAAGAGTAGTGGAAGCCAGGCTGAGAGAAGAGGTGACCATCTGTGAGCAACAGTATAGTTTTTGCAGAGGAAGAGCACCACAGATGCCTTATTTGCTATGAGAATGTTAATAGAGAAGTATAGAAAAGGTCAGAAGGAATTGCATTGTGTATTTGTGGATTTAGAGAAAGCGTATGACAGGGTGGAGAGAGGAGTTGTGGTATTGTATGAGGAAGTCTGGTGTGTCAGAGAAGTATGTGAGGGTGGTGCAGGACATGTATGAGGACAGTGTGACGGCAGTGAAGTGTGCAGTAGGAACGACAGACTGGTTCAAGGTGGAGGTTGGACTGCATCAAGTATCGGCTCTGAGCCCTTTCCTGTTTGCAGTGGTGATGGACAGGTTGAAGGATGAGAAAAAAAAGTCAGTAGGAGTAAGACAGAGTACATGTGTGTGAATGAGAGGGAGGGCAGTGGAGGGGTGCGGCTGTAGGGAGAAGAGGTGGAGAAGGTGGAGGAGTTCAGGTACCTGGGATCAACAATGCAAAGTAATGGAGAGTGTGTTAGAGAAGTGAAGAAAAGAGTGCAGGCAGGGTGGAGTGGGTGGAGAAGAGTGATAGCAGGAGTGATTTGTGATAGAAGAGTATCTGTGAGAGTGAAAGGGAAAGTTTATAGGACTGTGGTGAGACCTGAGATGTTGTATGGATTAGAGACAGTGGCATTGAGTAAAAGACAAGAGGTGGAGCTGGAGGTAGCAGAGCTGAAGATGTTGAGATGTTTGTTGGGAGTGACGACGATGGACAGGATTAGAAATGAGTTTATTAAAGGGTCAGCACATGTAGGACATTTTGGAGACAAGGTGAGGGAGGTGAGATTGAAATGGTTTGGACATGTGCAGAGGAGGAACATGGGGTATATCAGTGGGAGAATGCTGAGGAAAAGAGGAAGGCCAAGGAGAAGGTTTATGGATGTGGTGAGGGAAGACATGCAGGTAGTTGGTGTAAAAGATGTATCAATATAACATTTGTCATAATACATATTCAAACAGAAGATATATATTTTGTATTGCTGTCAAAATTAGCGTGTTAATAACACAAATGAATTTTACAGGCACAAATATTATTTACGGATGATCAATTCTGTTTGACAATTTTTATTAAAAATACAAATAAATAAATATGAAAGAGGCGAAATGAAAACCTTTAACGCAACACACATTTATTCACGACTCCCTTTCTTTACTCAGATATAAAAAAGAATTATGAAATAAACTCCAGTTATTCAATTTTTAATCATTAAACGTTGCCTTTTCAGACAATTTCAGCATTGACCTCTCGCGTTAGACTTACAAACGTATCAGAAGATATGGATCTTGGGGCACCAATCATTTTTAAACTCGTGTGTTTCTCCAGAGATTTCAGGTCATCATTTGATGTTGGTAAATCAGGGATGAGAGGACTGTAGCGTCTCTGTGAAGGCTTTTCTCGGTAGGTGAATCAATCCGCCTCTATTTGTGAATCTTGTGAAGTTGCTGATGGAACCTGAGAAACGCTGCTATAGATTTATTTAAGGTTTAACTGCTGGGAAATGCTTCTCTGCTCAAATTTTTATGAACTCTAAGGAAAACACAGTTCATATACAGTACAATATATAGACAAATGTTTGTGGAAGCTTGACCATAAGATTCTTATTGAACATCCAATTCCACATTGAGTCCACATTTGCTGTTATAATAACCTCCACTCTTCTGGGAAGATGTTCCACTAGATTTTGTGGAAATTTTGTGGAGATTTGTGTGAAGATTCATTCAGCCACCCGGGTGTTAGTGAAGTCAGGTACTGATGTAGATGAGGTGAAGAGGTCTGGGGTACAGTCAGTTTTCACATTTATTCATGGTTAGGGTTGGGATATCTTCTATAGAAGAAGATCTTCCACAAGTTTCCAACCCATGAGAAGCAGATGTTCATGGAGCTGACTTTGTGCATAAGGGCATCGTCGTGCTGGAACAGGTTTGGGTTTCCTGGTTAAGAAGTGAAGAAAAGATTTTATGCTGCTTACAATGACGTCATGTACAATTGTGTGTCTCCATCTTTGTGTGAACAGTTTGGGGAAGAAGCACATATGGTTGGAAAGGTCACAAGAAAATATGTAAATGTGTGTATAGATGTGTGTGTGTGTGTGTGTGTGTGTGCGCGTACCAAGCTTGTAATAACTAAGTCAATACAATGCATTTGTGTGTATATGTGTGTGTGTGTGCATGTGTGCGTGTGTGTGTTTGTGTGTGTGTGTGTGTGTGTGTGTGTGTGTGTGTGTGTGTGTGTGTGTGTGTGCGCGTGTGTGCCCTGCGTGTTTGTGGTCACCAACTGACGCAAATGAAGCAGAACTGTTTTGTTTGTGTGGTCTGAGTTCTAATTAAAAAACATATATCATAATGTACAGTTCCGTTTTAGAAAAAAAGCAAAGAGAAGCATAGAGACAACAACAATATGGTGCCTGTGTTTGTGTGTGTGTTGTGTGGGTCTGTGTGTGGGTGTGGGTACCGTGCGTGTGTGTTTTGTGTGCGTGTGTGTTTTGTGTGTGTGTGTGTTG
>JBCEWE010000301.1:186421-198921 GCA_039877035.1 Silurus lanzhouensis
GATGTGGATCCCTCTCCATGTAACCTGATATAAGCGACCTTCCAGGTATTAAGCAAACCATTCTCATGCTACTCCACGGATACCAAGGCTCCTAAGGGTAGACAAGAGAGTCTTATGGTTGACTGTGTCAAATGCTGCTGGAAGGTCTAGGAGGATGAGATTTGGCTTATCGAGCAGCAAGCAGTTTCTCAGTGACGGTCAAAAGGCCCATCTCTGTGGAATGTGTCGCTTTAAAGCCAGACTGGTTTGGATCATGGAGGTTGTTCTTTAAAAGATAGACAGACATTTGTTAAAAAACAGTTTGTTCCAGAGTTTTAAAAATAAGGAGAGATGGGATACCGGTCTGTAGTTGTTGATGTCCGATGGATCCAGAGCAGGTTTCTTCAAGATGGGAATAATCTTTGCTCATTTGGAGGCAGTTGTCACATGGCCAGATGCTAAGGACCTGTTAATAATCATAGAGATGAATGGCGGGAGGTCTTGAAAGATGGTCTAATGCGTTGTTGAAGCGATTGCTCTTCTTCTGCTGACAACATTGACATAAAAAATTCGGGGATTTCTGTCATTCCTGTCCAGTTATTGTTGGGTAAGAAGTGACGGTCTGGAGCGTCTTTATATCACAGAAGGAGGCAAAGACTTTGCCAGTCACTTCATGAAGAAGGTGGAGCAGGGGGGTTAAGTAATAAAGAGATGTTGTGGAGCTTACGAGGATCTTGTGCAGAGGCTTCAAGCTTTTCCTTATAGAAGGCAGTCTTAGCAGAAGTCACATCCGAAAATTTGGTCAGAAGTGCACGGTAAGATGTTTTACATGGTTTGGAAGATCTCCTGCTATAGACCTCCAACCCTTTTGAACACCTTTGGAATGGATATGAACGCTGACTGCACCCCAGGTCTCCTCATCTCACTTACTTCAGTACCTGACTTTAACACCCTTGTGTCTGAATGAAATCTCACAAATCTCCACAAAATGTAGTGGAACATCTTCCCAGAATAAGAGCAAATGGGGAATAAATGTAAAATAGGATGTTCAAGAAGAAGCACCTAGCAATCTTCTGATCAGGTGTCCTCAAACTTTTAGCCATACAGTGTATCACTTTGTCTATGACGGCAGATTAGGTTAAGATTACATGCCAATTTGTCATGGTCATTACAAGCATTACATTTTTTTATATTATATTTAATGACTAGCCACCTCATTGTTTAGCCGTCCTGGAACTACTCATTGGTATTCATGGCGCTTATCCTTAGTGGTACAGTGAGCATTAAACAGGACCACGACTGTCACGTGCTGCTTCGTTTTAGCCGCAGTCAAGCAGATAAAGGAGACTAATTCAGGCTTGAGGAAAAAAAAAACACTGATAATATAACAGACGGTCTCACGCCCTCTCAGCTGTCCTGCGTTTTCAAACGTCTTTATCTGTCCATCTCGCTTTCCCCAGTCCTCATCCTGCTTTCTGGCACTCGTCCTCCCTCATTCCTCTTTCTCTCCCTCCCTTTTCTGTCTCTCTTTCAGTGGCAGCAGAATTTACACACTGTAGTAGGAAACACTCGCGAAACAAAGCGACATTAAACCCGTCTAATCCGGGTATAAAGTTGAAATGTGCATTTTTTTAACATCCCGTTCCAAATTTAGTCCCCATTTACTGTTACAATAAACTCCACTCTTCTGAGAAGATGTTCTACTAGATTCTATGGAGATTTGTGTGGAGATTCATTCAGCCACAAGGTGGTTCGTAAAAACAGATCGTTTTAGTAAACTCAATAGTTTGCGGTAACAGTTCTGGTTTGTAGCATATATGCATGGAAAAGTTAAGTGTCCCAATACTTTAGGTGGGATATTACCACATAAGAACTGAAGTGGAATCCTCAGCATGGAGAAATATATATATAAAGTATCTATCAAAAGTAAGTGCACCCTTTACCTTTCAGCAACCATTTTATTTGAGCTTCTGAAGGGACAATAAAATAGAAATAAAACTTGGATATATTTTAGAGGAGTCAATGTTTGCCTTATACAGCAGTACAGATTTTCTGCCATTATTGTCTAAATAACTGGCAACAAAAGTGAGTACGCCCTCACTGATAACAGCTATATGTGGTGCAAACATGCAAAGCCACACGTCCTATTCATCATGTTCATGTTTTTGTCTGCTTGTCAGAACCATACATATTTGTGTATCTTGTATTAGCAGTTGAAATTTGGTGCTTTAAATACAATTCTCTCATACTGACCACTAGATGTTTAACATGCACCTCATGGTAAAGAGTCTCTGAGGATTGTTGCTCTACGCAAAGAGGCCGAGGTGATAAGAAGATTAGTATCACCCTGAAACTGAGTTACAGTACGTTACAGTACAGTGTTTAGGGTAATACAGAGGTTTTCCTCTGAGACGGGTTCCACTCGGAACAGACCTCACAAGGATTCATCTAAAACGTGCTGTGCGTCAGCTGCAGAAGCTGCTTTAAAAATCAGATGCAAGAGTGCTGTAGCATTTCTATAGAAGTTGCAGAAGTGGAAGGTTCACTCGTCAATGCTCAGACCGCACACCGCAACAAGACGGTTTGCAGGCCGTCTTCTCAGAAGGAGCCTCTTCTGAAGCTGCTCACAAGAAAGCCAGAAAACAGTTTGCTGAAGACGACCTGTCCAAGAGTCGGAACCATGTCCTGTGGTCTGTTTGTTTGTTTGGCTTAGATGGTGTTTGGTTCAAATTATGTCCAGCATGTGTGGGGACGCCCTGGTGAGGAGAACCAAAAAAATTGTGTCTTGGCATGGTGGTGGTTGCATCATGGTCTGGGGCGGCATGAGTGCTGCTTGTACTGTGGAGCTGCAGTTCATTGAGGGAAACATGGATTCCAACATCAACACACTGCCAAGATGATAACTGCCTTCCTAAAAAGTTGAGGGTGAAGGTGATGGAGTGGCCAAGTATATCTCCAGACCTGAACTCTACTGATCACCTGTGGGCCTTAAGTGGAAAGTGGAAAGTTCCATGTGTCTAACATCCAGCAGCTCTATTATGTCATTATAGAGGAGTGGAAGAGGATCCCAGCAACAACCTGTGCAGCTCTGTGGTGAATTCCATACCCAGGAGGATTAAGGCAGTGCCTGATAACGATGGTGTTCACACTAAATAATGACACTTTGAAAACAGTTTTTACAGGTTCACTGAGGGTGTACTCAGTTTTGTTGCCAGTTATTTAGACATGGCTGTATGTTGAGTCATTTTAAGAGAACAGTAAATCTGTACTGCCTTACAAGCTGCACATTGACTAAAATATATCCAAGTGACATTTCTATAGTATTGTCCCTTATGAAGATCTAAATAAATGTTTGCCAAAATGTGGGGGGTGCACTTACTTTTGTGAGATACTGTGTATATATATTTTAGTGGCTTCTAAATCATTCAGATATTCCAGATAAGCTGAATTGCTACAAAGCTATAAACTCAGATCTAGTAGTTTAGTGTACACCTGCTAGCGTTGCTAATCTGACCACATGCTCTTACAGAAGGTAAGAAAATCTGACCTTTCGCTCTTTATAGAGCATTTTTCTGCAAATGTCTTGGTCATTGTTTGTGTGTGTGTGTGTGTGTGTGTGTGTGTGTGTGTGTGTGTGTGTGTGTGTGTGAAATGCCATAGCAGGCTCCAGCTGATCTCGGTCCCTTATCGTGTTACAGTCCTCTGTTGCAGCACTTCCCCTGAAACGCTGTAAATATCAGCCTGCTCTCATACCGAGCAAGGACAAAAGAGTTGCTGGAGATGGAGGGAATGAGGATGGAGGAGAAAAGTGTGTGTGAGAAAGAGAGAGAGAGAGAGTTAAATTAAACGTGGCCTTCTCCATTCATCTGCTTCTTTCTCTCTGGGTTTCAGGTCTGCAAGGTCACACTGTTCAGGTATCACAACCTGTACACACCCACAATTCACACAGTCTATTCGAGTGATACACACACACACACACACACACACACACACACACACACACACACACACACACACATGAACAGAGCATTTATCTTGAGATTATAATCCCCACTGTACATTTTAATTGCACTGTAATTACAATCTGAATGCAGGACTACAGTGTTTATGTCTAAACACATTCTGTGATGTCATGCAATATTTTGAATATTTTGTTCTCCTTGATGTATTTCACATGACCCATTTATATATCAGCCAATTAGAAAATAAAAATAAAATCATTTTCTTACAAAATAATTTATATGACTCCTTCTGAAACCTTCCATCGAAGCCTGGAGAAAGAATTCAGGATCACAAATTTCATTTTCTGTGTGTGTGAGTGTGAGTGTGTGGTGTTTTTTAAGAGTATTCAAAAGCCTGAAACTTTATAAATAAAATTTATTTATAAATTTTTTATTAGCTTTTATTTATTTAGTCTTACAAATAAATGTCATTCTTATATATGCATACACTTTGTGGACAAAAGTATTGGGAAACATCACTTTTCTGCCCGTAGTTTGGAGGCACATAATTGTACAGAATGTCTTTGAATGCATGACATTTTCCCATCACTTGAACCAGTACCCCAAACCTGTTCAAGCACAACAATACACCTGTGCAGAATTCCAGCTCCATGTAGATCTGCTTTCCATGGGTTAGCGTAGAAGATCTCCTGCTATAGACCTCCAACTCCTATAGAACCCCAATGGGATGAATTTTTTCACACTCACTGTATTGCAAGCCTTCGCACCTCACCTACATCAGTACCTGACTTTACTAACACCCTAGTGGCTGAAAGAATCTTTACAAATCTCAACAAAATCTAGTGGAACATCTCAGAAAAGTGAAGGTTATTATGGGAGCAAATTGAGAATGCAATGTGGGATGTTCAAAAAGAAGTACATACCAATCTTATGATCAGGTGTCCAAAAACTTTTTTTTAATATATATTTTGTATATTGTTGTATATGTTGTGCTAAACCATTGGATAATTTGTTGGGATGGAATATAAAAAGAAAGCAAAAAATTGCAACAGAGAGTCTTTAGAGTAAATCTTTTTTCAGACCTGTAGAGAAGCTCCTTTCGGTGGCTGTGTGTTTCGAGTGAATTTCTCCAATCAGTCTCTTATTAAAGAGGTGAAGTGCTTCTCAGGACTGATGATTGGCTGGTAACTGACTGGTGATTGACTTGTCCAGTCTAAAACCCACCACTTTTCCCCTCTGATGAAGTTCTGTATTGATTTAATTTGTGTTTCGGATCATTATCTCAGTGCATGATGAAGTACCTCCTGATTAGATTAGATTAGATTGCATTACTCTATAGGCTCCTGAGTTCAAACTGCCCTATCATCATCATTGAAAATCATTGAGTCTGTTCCACAAGCAGGAACCTGTACGATGACGATACCACCACTGTGTTTCAGCAATGAGCTGAGTGTTTTGGCATCATGAGCAGATCCTTGTGCTTTTCACACGCCTTCACATGTGTGCACTTTATAGAAAGAGAGTAGAGGCTCTACACTAGACAGCATCGGATGGTGGTCTGTAGGATGGTTTTGGAGATGAAGAAGTAGAGGAGGAGAGTGAAGACTGAAAGAAGAATAAGATGGTGGAAACGGAATGAGGAAGAGTGTAGTGTGAGGTTCATGGAATAGGTCAGACAGGAGCTCGGTGGTGGTGAAGAGGTGCTGGATGATTGGGAAACTACTGCAGGAGTGATAAGGGAGACAGCTAGAAAGTTACTAATCAGAGAGAGAGAAGGTTGGATGATGTGGAGATGGTGAAGCAGGAAGTGGATAGGATTAGTAAGGAGGAAGTGAGAGCAGCAATTAGGAGGATGAAGAGTGTAAAGTTGTTTGGACCAGATGACATACCAGATGACCAGAAGCGTGGAGATGTTTAGGAGAGATGCGGTGGAGTTTTTAACCAGATTATTCAACAAGATTCTGGAAAGTGAGAAGATGCCTGAGAAATGGAGAAGGAGTGTGCTGGTACCGATCTTTAAGAATAAGGGAAATGTGCAGACCTGCAGAACTACAGGGGAATTAAGTTGATCAGTCACACCATGAAGTTATGGGAAAGAGTAGTGGAAGTCAGGCTGAGAGAAGAGGTGACCATCTGTGAGCAACAGTATGGTTTCATGCCAAGGAAGAGCACCACAAACGCCTTATTTGCTTTAAGAATGTTGATGGAGAAGTATAGAGAAGGTCAGAAGGAATTGCATTGTGTTTGTGGATTTAGAGAAAGCATACGACAGGGTGGAGAGAGGAGTTGTGGTATTGTATGAGGAAGTCTGGTGTGTCAGAGAAGTATGTGAGGGTGGTGCAGGACATGTATGAGGACAGTGTGACAGCAGTGAAGTGTGTAGTAGGAACGAGAGACTGGTTCAAGGTGGAGGTTGGACTGCATCAAGGATCGGCTCTGAGCCCTTTTCTGTTTGCAGTGGTGATGGACAGGTTGACGGACGAGGTCAGACAGGAGTCTCCGTCGACTATGATGTTTGATTAGAAATAAATTTATCAGGGGACAGCACATGCAGTGGTGGACAGTAACACAGTAAATGTATTTCATTACTGTACTTCTTTACTCAAGTATTTCCATATTTCCAATTTAGGGCATAGGCTACATGGGTCAAGGTGACGTAAATGATTATATCATGTCACGGTCAATGAACTTAGTCAGGACTTGGAGTGTGCACCCACCGCCTGGAGCAGTTTCTTCACTTATGCACTCAGAAAGGAGAGTCGAGGGGGTTGGGTGACGTCACGTCAGCAAGGAGCACTGAATAGAAATTAAATTATGGATGACAACAAAAGGTCTAAACCCTCAGGAGCCCAATTGAGAAAAAAGAGGAAAAGGTAAAGGGGAAACGTGCGAAAGATAAAGGTGTATGCAGCTCTATCACTCATCTCGTTATGAGGAGAGTAAAGGCTAATGCATTTAATGTGATAGGCTAATAACAGTATAGCACTCAGGTCATGCTGTTGCCTGCTATGCTTTTATTCACATAGCGACAATATTTATTTAAGCTGAATAACATTATAATTTATAGTGTGTAGTTTATCATAATGTGTGTAGCAGCAAAGCAGTTACAGCCTGTAACAAGTCCAGCTGAATTCTAGTTAAACAGCACTTATTGATTTGTTCCCATTAAATAATGTGATGTTATAAAGGTTTTCTGTGATTATACTGAAAAGGTCCTGAGATCAGTATGAGGAGTTTTAATTGCAGCTTAAAAGACTCATTTAAAAGACAAATATTATAAGGATATAGATGTTGTATGTATCTTATGGCTACAATTAGCCGAAGAGTTTTCAGTGACGGTGGCCGAAGCAGAGACGAGCTTCTCATAACTGCAGAACATTTAAAGAGGAATAAATGATGAAGAAACTCCAGAATGGAACTCACCACAACACACGTGACCTCATTTATGTGATTGTGTAGGAGACAAGGTGAGGGAGGTGAGATTGAGATGGTTTGGACATGTGCAGAGGAGGGACATGGGGTATATCAGTAGGAGAATGCTGAGGATGGAGACACCAGGAAGGAGGAAAAGAGAAAGACCAAGGAGGAGGTTTATGGATGTGGTGAGGGAAGACATGCAGGTAGTTGGTGTGAAAGAGGCAGATGTAGAGGACAGGGGGGTATGGAGACGGATGATCCGCTGTGGTGCCCCCTAATGGGAGAAGCCGAAAGAAGAAGAAGAAAAAGAAGAATAAGAAGATTACTTTATAAATAATTTTTTTTTATTGTTGTTGTTTTGATGAGCAGGTAAAGGCAGGGTGGATACAGACAGAGACAGTTTTTCCCTGTCAAAGTCGCCCCAGGCTTTAATTCTTTAAAAATTAAATTGAAAGTATTAAAGCCTGGGGCGAGTGTGACAGGGAAAAAACTCCCTTAGATGAAATGAGGAAGAAACCTTGAGAGGAACTAGACTCAAAAGGGAACCCATCCTCATTTTAGTGACATCAAGAGTGTGATTATAGTCTTCAAACAATACAGAACACTGGAGAGTGAGAACTAACATGAGCACTGGAATGTGTGATTATGAGTGATGATCTTTCTACAGTCTTCTACAGTCATTTGACAGTCAGGAACCAGGAGCTACTGAGCATCTCATAAAATAGCTCAACATTCGAGATCATCACAGATCCAACACCAGCTTCTCCATGCCAGTGTGTGTGTGTGTGTGTGTGTGTGTGTGTGTGTGTGTGTGTGTGTGTGTGTGTGTGTGTGTGTGTGTGTGTGAAAGCTTTAAAAGGCTTTGTGCTCTGTAAAGGTGAGGCTCTTTATTTTTCCCTCCACCCAATTAAAGCCATTCCAGCAAATTTGCCTAATTATTTATTATTATCTTTCTCACACCCACAGACACACACACACACACACACACACACACACACACACACACACACACACATACACACACACACACACACACCCAAAAGATATTTTAGTTGTTATTTTATAGATGATTGTATGCTGTGGTTATGATTCAGCTTTGAATTATTCACTTGTGCAGACTGAAGAATAATAAGAACAAAATTGTTTTTTTTATCCATTTAGAGGTACATTTGATTTAGATTTTTTTTTTCTCCACATACACTATACAGTCAAATGTATGTGGACACCTGTGCACTGGATTGGGGTGTGTTTTGTGAGCATTATACATTTGTTTGATAACAACCTCCGATATACAGCAGCTGCTGTAACATACACGGTATGACCAAAAGTATTGGGACACCTGACTTTTCCACCCATATGTGGTTCTTCACCATACTGTTACACAGAGTTTAATTTCCCGTCCTGACAGTTTCCCGTCACTTGAACTAGGAGATAAAAACCAGTTCCAGCATGACAATGCTCCTGTGCACAGAGCCAGCTCCATGAAGATCTGCTTTCTTTGGAGTGGATATGGTGGAAGATCTCCTGCTTTAGTGGTCCAAACTCCTGACTTTACTAACACACATCCTTGTGGATGAAAGAGTCTCCACAAATCTCCACAAAATCTAGAAGAACATTTTCCCAGAAGTGTCTAGGTTATTATGAGAGCAAATGTGGAACGTTCAAACAGAAAAACATATCAAACGTTTTTTCAGGTGTCCACAAACTTTTGTTCATTTAGTGTATGTATTACACCAAATGCTGGATTCTGATTGGTCAGAAGATGTTGGCTGCTGAACACTTCTGTTCTTCCGTGACCTCGTATTTGAAATGCATAACAACTAATTATCATATCAGCGCTAATCTTGGTGTGTGTGTGTGTGTGTGTGTGTGTGTGTGTGTGTGTGTGTGTGGTCAGCTGTTAGTGTGACTTGTAACAGGCCCACACACATGGGACACTTTCTGCTCTGTAACACTTCACATTTCTGTCATTCCCACAGTCAGGCCTGTTGGGAGATAACGCGTGTGTGTGTGTGTGTGTGTGTGTGTGTGTGTGTGTGTGTGTGTGCATGCGTGCGTGCGCATGTGTGTGTTATCATGCTTTGGCTTCAGATTAGATTAGATTACGATATGTTTAGATTAGATTTCCCAACCTGTATGAACGGAAATACATTGCCAAGCTTAGACTAAACAAAAGTATTGGCGCCCTCCTTGGAAATACGTTCTCTCTTAATAAACTCTACATGCGGTCATGTGACATTTTATTAGCAAGGTCAGAGACTAACGTGACGTGCTTTGGAAATTTCCCCACTGTGGGACGAATAAAGGTTTATCTAAGGTTTATCTTATCCTGTTTAAAAGACAAATGTCTCTATCCGTGTACACAGACCACATCCTCGCTATTGTAACAGAAATTGTGTGTGTGTGTGTGTGTGTGTGTGTGTGTGTGTGTGTGTGTGTGTGTGTGTGTTTGTGTGTGTGTGTGTGTGTGTGTGAGGGAGAGAGAGAAAGAGAGAGACCTTCCTCTCTGGCGTTCCTCAGGGTCGTACGTTGTTAGCGTTATTACTCTGTGAAGGACGACGCAAACAGGAAATCCATTCTTACGGTCAATGTCAAACTCGAACCATTAACTAAGAAATGTTTACAGGTTACAGGAAGAGACGTACCTCAGGCCACGTCGCTAATCATTAATGCCACTCCTGCATTACAGGATGTTGGAGTTTGATGTGGAGGTGGAGAACATCCAGAGGTGGAGCAGAGAGCATTATAATGGTTTAAGGCCTCACACATAACAGCGGATTATCATCTTATACCATGGTCACATCCTAGTGTTGAGGAATTCAAATTGTTATAGATGTTTGCAGAGCAAAGCTGAGTGAATGGATCCAAAAACTGCATCTGCACAATAAATCTAATCTAATCTAATCTAATCTAATCTAAATAGCGCTTCATTTCATTGATTAAGAAATGCAGTGTAGATGCAGTTTATCATATTTATTAATAAGCATTAATCAATGTATGCTGAAACTTTACCCTCAAACTCATATATTGTCTTGTGTAGTAATTAATTTATGAATTTTGTCACTCTAATGTGCTGTAAATAAAACTTTCTCCTCAGACTAGTAAAACAGTTCCAGGCAAGACGACTACTTCACAGTCCCACAGGAGGATCTCTGTAAAGCTTGGGCAGAATCAGCAGTGCGGTCCATCCACTCCAACCTCTTCAGTTTCTACCGTCCTACAACAGTAGCCAGTAAGCCGAGGACATGGAGGTGGAGAACGGCCCGAGGTGGAGCAGAGAGCATGAAAATGGTTTAACGCCTCACACCCAGCCGTGGATTATCACCTTATACCATGGTCACATCCTGGTGTTGAGGAGATCTAGTTTGCAGAGCGAAGCTGAGTGACTGGATCATAAATAGCGCTTCGATTTTACTCATTTTATATATTAGACCATTAGAGCTAAAATTCTACTTCTCAGAATGACACCCAGAGATAAAGTAGTGCCAAAAGATACTGTGATGTGATGTGTGTCTGTGCTGCATCTCTAATACAGTATTCATGATGAAGAGTTAACTACTGGTGCTCTTTTTATCTCCAAATTCATCCTGCGCCTCGATTTGTTTATAATAACACCATATTCACCTTATACGGTGAAGTTCTCAACAACTCCAGTTGACCCAAGACTCCAGAAAGCACAGTATTCATAATCACACACTCATGATATTTCTCTGTTCAATCTCCGGTGTTTGTGATGTTTTTAATGATTCATAATCACACTTTTGGTGTCACACAAATGAAGATGGGTTCCCCTTTTGAGTCTGGTTCCTCTCAAGGTTTCCATCTAAGGGAGTTTTTCCTATCCACAGTCTCATCAGGGATAAACACACCAATATAAATACAAAATAATTTAGTTCTATAATCTTTGCATTATTTAAACCTGCTTTGAGACAGTGTGCATTGTAAAAAGTGATATGGAAATCAAGTGGAACTGAAATGAATTGAATATCATTAACATCGCATGTAGAGATCCTCCACGGAGCTCGAGAAGGTCGTTAGGAAACGTCTACAATCGCTGTCTCACTCATGGACCTAGAACTGGATGTTACTATGGTTACAGGGATTTATAAGCAGCGTGTTTGGTTTAGATTCCATTAATCACAAACTACCTTCCAGCCAATCAGAATCGAGTATTCACTCTGAACAGTGAGTATACAGTATGAGGAATACTGAAGTGTTTTCATTTGGAAAAACTTTTATTAAAACTTCACTACATTTCAAAGTCAAACTTTTTACTCGACTGCATTTAGTGAAATCAGTCGTTCCTTTTTATTAATGAGGATAAAAACATAACCGGTGAAACACGCCGGAAGGAGTCTCCAATGCCAGAAGAAGACGCTAGTGAGGGAAAAAACAGCCACATATGAAGTCAATAAAGAGTCAATAGAGAGACCTTGAGAGTGTGTGTGTGTGTGTGTGTGTGTGTGTGTGTGTGTGTGTGTGTGTGTGTGTGTGTGTGTGTGTCTGTGTCTGTGTCTGTGTCTGTGTGAAAGAGATTGGGACAATTGTGGCTCTTTCCATTTACTTTAACAGAGCTTTCCGGAGAGTACAGCCAGCTCAGTTGTGTGTGTATGTGTGTGTGTGTGTGTGTGTGTGTGTGTGTGTGTGTGTGTGTGTGTGTGTGTGTGTGTGTGTGTTGGGGGGGAGAGTAAATGGACAGAAGGCCCACAGCTCACACCCAAGCTGTTAATGTAATCTGACACGTTCGCACAGCTCCATGACGTCTGAGTGTTCCAGTGTGTCAGCATGTTGTTTCTGCTGCTACTGATGTTGATGATGAAGATGATGATGATGAGGATGATGATGATGATGATGATGATGTTGACGTCGAGGAAGTGACACCATTCAACATTCTGACTCGAACATTCTGACACCAAGGACTATAAAGATAATGAAATCCAAAACACACTCTTTTTCTCTCTCTCTCTCTTTCTCTCTCACACACACACACACACACACACACACACACACACACACACACACACACACACACACACATACACACACACATGTCTAAATCACATCCTCTCTCTATTTGGAGTCATTTATTATTAATGGACATTTTCTCCGTCTGGACGTCAATTATTTAAACCGCCTCTGTGT
>JBCEWE010000301.1:206421-218921 GCA_039877035.1 Silurus lanzhouensis
ATTATGAAGAAGAAGGATTATTGACTAACACTGAAGCAACTAGGACTTGGCTTCACAGCAGGATCTTTAGCAGGTCTCAGATCCTGAACAAACCTCCAAAGATTTAACATAGTAAATATCTTGAAACAGCAACACAAATCCATGAGAACATCAGAATGAAAAGATCCTTAACCCTGAGTGAGATACAGAGCATCCGAAAATTATTCACAGTGCTTTACTTTCTCCACGTGTCTCTGACATGCACTGTTAACTGTGGGACCTGTGTATCTTTCCAAATCATGTCCAATGAACTGAATTTAACAAAGGTAAACTTTATTCGAGATGAATTCAATCCATTTAACGTAACAAAATGTGAAAAAAGTGAAACGCTGTGCACTTTCCATATGCACTGAACAACAGTTCTGTCAGGGGGAACAAGAAGAACCTGTGAGAAGCTTGTGGATAGAAACAAGTGTTTCATTTCAGCTCAAGCAGTTCAAAGGCAAAGATGTTTTGGTGTTTGTGAGTAAACATATGAGTTCCTGATCAGAGCTGGATTCATCCCTGCCCTCAGGTGAGTTCTGCAGAAGCAGGAGCTGAGATGTAAATGAGTGAGAAATGCAGCATGGCTGAGAGATGAACACCTGCTAGTCAGACGGTGTGCGGTGTGAATGGCTCTGCCTCTGAGTCTGGGCTCCGTGGGCAGGTGAGAGGCGCTAACCTTTTGATCAAGCCTCCATTTTGCATCTCGTTTGCATTCTTTTAAACTGAACGAGGTGCCTTGAGTGGCGTGGGAAGAGTTCTGTTTTCCCCTCGCTTCATATCATAATTTACACAACTTTACACGTATATGTGCTTACAGTGGGTACGGAAAGTATTCAGACCCCCTAACATTTTTCACTCTTTGTTATATTGTAGCCATTTGCTTAAATCGTTTAAGTTCATTCTTCTTCCTCATTAATGAACACACAGCACCCCATATTGAAAGAAAAACACAGAATTGTTGATAAATGCAGATTTAATAAAAAAGAAAAACTGAAATATCACATGGTCCTAAGTATTCAGACCCTTTGCTGTGACACTCATATATTTAACTCAGGTGCTATCCATTTCTTGAGATGGTTCTACACCTTCGAGTCCAGAAATGTTTGATTATACTGATTTGACTTGATTAGGAAAGCCACACGCCTGTCTATATAAGACCTTACAGATTACAATGCATGTCAGAGCAATTGAGAATCATAAGGTCAAAGGAACTGCCCGAAGAGCTCAGAGACAGAATTGTGGCAAGGCACAGATCTGGCCAAGGTTACAAAAAATCTCTGCTGCATTTAAGGTTCCTAAGAGCACAATGGCCTCCATAATCCTCAAATGGAAGACTTTTGGGACAACCAGAACCTTTTCTGGAGCTGGCCGCCCAGCCAAACTGAGCTATCGGGGGAGAAGAGCCTTGGTGAGAGAGGTAAAGAAGAACCCAAAGATCACTGTGGCTGAGCTCCAGAGATGCAGTTGGGAGATGGGAGAGAGTTGTAGAAAGTCAACCATCACTGCACCCATTCACCAGTCGGGGCTTTATGGCAGAGTGGCATGATAGAAAGCCTCTCCTGAGTGCAAGACACATGAAAGCCCACATATAGTTCTCCAAGATGGTAAGAAATAAGATTCTCTGGTCTGATGACTTTTTGGCCTTAATTCTAAGCAGTATGTGTGAAGAAAACCAGGCACTGCTCATCATCTGTCCAATACAGTTCCAACAGTGAAGCATGGTGGTGGCAGCATCATGCTGTGGGGGTGTTTTTCAGCTGCAGGACGACTGGTTGCAATCGAGGGAAGGATGAATGCGGCTAAGTACAGGGATATCCTGGACGAAAACCTTCTCCAGAGTGCTCTGGACCTCAGACTGGGCCGAAGGTTTACCTTCCAACAAGACAATGACCCTAAGCACACAGCTAAAATAACAAAGGAGTGGCTTCACAACAACTCCATGAATGTTCTTGAATGGCCCAGTCACAGCCCTGACTTAAACCCAATTGAGCATCTCTGGAGATACCTAAAAATGGCTGTCCACCAATGTTTACCATCCAACCTGACAGAACCGTAGAGGATCTGCAAGGAGGAATGGCAGAGGATCCCCAAATCCAGGTGTGAAAAACTTGTTGCATCTTTCCCCAAAAGACTCCTGGCTGTATTAGATCAAAAGACTGCTTTTTCTAAATACTGAGCAAAGGGTCTGAATACTTAGGACCATGTGATTTTTCACATTTTCTTTTTTAATAAATCTGCAAAAATGTCAACAATTCTGTGTTTTTCTGTCAATATGGGGTGCTGTGTGTACATTAATGAGGAAAAGAAATTAACTTAAATGATTTTAGCAAATGGCTGCAATATAACAGAGTGAAAAATTTAAGGGGGTCTGAATACTTTCCATACCCACTGTATATGTGTTTATATTATATACTGTATATGTGCTTGTGTGTTTATATTACATACTGTATGTGTGTATATATTATATACTGTATGTATGCTTATATTATATTTTGTATGTGTTTATATGTGTTTATATTATATACTGTATATGTGCTTATATTATATACTGTATGTGTTTATATTATATACTGTATATGTGCTTATATTATATACTGTATATGTGTTTATATTATATACTGTATATGTGCTTATATTATATACTGTATGTGTTTATATTATATACTGTATATGTGCTTATATTATATACTATATGTGTTTATATTATATACTGTATATGTGCTTATTATATACTATATGTGTTTATATTATATACTGTATGTGTTTATATTATATACTGTATATGTGCTTATATTATATACTGTATGTGTGCTTATATTATATACTGTATATGTGTTTATATTATATACTGTATATGTGCTTATATTATATACTGTATATGTGTTTATGTTATATACTGTATATGTGCTTATATTATATACTGTATATGTGCTTATATTATATACTGTATATGTGTTTATGTTATATACTGTATATGTGCTTATATTATATACTGTATATGTGTTTATGTTATATACTGTATATGTGCTTATATTATATACTGTATATGTGCTTATATTATATACTGTATATGTGCTTATATTATATACTGTATATGTGTTTATGTTATATACTGTATATGTGCTTATATTATATACTGTATATGTGCTTATATTATATACTGTATATGTGTTTTTTTTTTTTTATATTATATACTGTATATGTGCTTATATTATATACTGTATGTGTTTATATTATATACTGTATGTGTTTATATTATATACTGTATATGTGCTTATCTGTTTATATTATATACTGTATATGTGCTTATATTATATACTGTATATGTGCTTATATTATATACTGTATGTGTTTATATTATATACTGTATATGTGCTTATATTATATACTGTATATGTGTTTATTTATATACTGTATATGTGTTTATATTATATACTGTATATGTGCTTATATTATATACTGTATATGTGTTTATATTATATACTGTATATGTGCTTATATTATATACTGTATATGTGTTTATATTATATACTGTATATGTGCTTATATTATATACTGTATATGTGTTTATATTATATACTGTATATGTGCTTATATTATATACTGTATGTGTTTATATTATATACTGTATATGTGCTTATATTATATACTGTATATGTGCTTATATTATATACTGTATATGTGCTTATATTATATACTGTATGTGTTTATATTATATACTGTATATGTGCTTATATTATATACTGTATATGTGCTTATATTATATACTGTATATGTGCTTATATTATATACTGTATGTGTTTATATTATATACTGTATATGAGTTTATATTATATACTGTATATGTGCTTATATTATATACTGTATATGTGTTTATATTATATACTGTATATGTGCTTATATTATATACTGTATGTGTTATATTATATACTGTATGTGTTTATATTATATACTGTATATGTGTTTATATTATATACTGTATATGTGCTTATATTATATACTGTATATGTGTTTATATTATATACTGTATATGTGCTTATATTATATACTGTATATGTGTTTATATTATATACTGTATATGTGCTTATATTATATACTGTATGTGTTTATATTATATACTGTATATGTGTTTATATTATATACTGTATATGTGTTTATATTATATACTGTATATGTGCTTATATTATATACTGTATGTGTTTATATTATATACTGTATATGTGCTTATATTATATACTGTATATGTGTTTATATTATATACTGTATATGTGCTTATATTATATACTGTATGTGTTTATATTATATACTGTATATGTGTTTATATTATATACTGTATATGTGCTTATATTATATACTGTATGTGTTTATATTATATACTGTATATGTGCTTATATTATATACTGTATATGTTTATATTATATACTGTATATGTGCTTATATTATATACTGTATATGTGCTTATATTATATACTGTATATGTGCTTATATTATATACTGTATGTGTTTATATTATATACTGTATATGTGCTTATATTATATACTGTATATGTGCTTATATTATATACTGTATATGTGCTTATATTATATACTGTATATGTTTGTTTTTCCCATGCAATTTTAAACTCTCTTTCTTTCAAGGCACAGATCTGGCCAAGGTTACAAAAAATCTCTGCTGCATTTAAGGTTCCTAAGAGCACAATGGCCTCCATAATCCTCAAATGGAAGACTTTTGGGACAACCAGAACCTTTTCTGGAGCTGGCCGCCCAGCCAAACTGAGCTATCGGGGGAGAAGAGCCTTGGTGAGAGAGGTAAAGAAGAACCCAAAGATCACTGTGGCTGAGCTCCAGAGATGCAGTTGGGAGATGGGAGAGAGTTGTAGAAAGTCAACCATCACTGCACCCATTCACCAGTCGGGGCTTTATGGCAGAGTGGCATGATAGAAAGCCTCTCCTGAGTGCAAGACACATGAAAGCCCACATATAGTTCTCCAAGATGGTAAGAAATAAGATTCTCTGGTCTGATGACTTTTTGGCCTTAATTCTAAGCAGTATGTGTGAAGAAAACCAGGCACTGCTCATCATCTGTCCAATACAGTTCCAACAGTGAAGCATGGTGGTGGCAGCATCATGCTGTGGGGGTGTTTTTCAGCTGCAGGACGACTGGTTGCAATCGAGGGAAGGATGAATGCGGCTAAGTACAGGGATATCCTGGACGAAAACCTTCTCCAGAGTGCTCTGGACCTCAGACTGGGCCGAAGGTTTACCTTCCAACAAGACAATGACCCTAAGCACACAGCTAAAATAACAAAGGAGTGGCTTCACAACAACTCCATGAATGTTCTTGAATGGCCCAGTCACAGCCCTGACTTAAACCCAATTGAGCATCTCTGGAGATACCTAAAAATGGCTGTCCACCAATGTTTACCATCCAACCTGACAGAACCGTAGAGGATCTGCAAGGAGGAATGGCAGAGGATCCCCAAATCCAGGTGTGAAAAACTTGTTGCATCTTTCCCCAAAAGACTCCTGGCTGTATTAGATCAAAAGACTGCTTTTTCTAAATACTGAGCAAAGGGTCTGAATACTTAGGACCATGTGATTTTTCACATTTTCTTTTTTAATAAATCTGCAAAAATGTCAACAATTCTGTGTTTTTCTGTCAATATGGGGTGCTGTGTGTACATTAATGAGGAAAAGAAATTAACTTAAATGATTTTAGCAAATGGCTGCAATATAACAGAGTGAAAAATTTAAGGGGGTCTGAATACTTTCCATACCCACTGTATATGTGTTTATATTATATACTGTATATGTGCTTGTGTGTTTATATTACATACTGTATGTGTGTATATATTATATACTGTATGTATGCTTATATTATATTTTGTATGTGTTTATATGTGTTTATATTATATACTGTATATGTGCTTATATTATATACTGTATGTGTTTATATTATATACTGTATATGTGCTTATATTATATACTGTATATGTGTTTATATTATATACTGTATATGTGCTTATATTATATACTGTATGTGTTTATATTATATACTGTATATGTGCTTATATTATATACTATATGTGTTTATATTATATACTGTATATGTGCTTATTATATACTATATGTGTTTATATTATATACTGTATGTGTTTATATTATATACTGTATATGTGCTTATATTATATACTGTATGTGTGCTTATATTATATACTGTATATGTGTTTATATTATATACTGTATATGTGCTTATATTATATACTGTATATGTGTTTATGTTATATACTGTATATGTGCTTATATTATATACTGTATATGTGCTTATATTATATACTGTATATGTGTTTATGTTATATACTGTATATGTGTTTATATTATATACTGTATATGTGCTTATATTATATACTGTATATGTGTTTATGTTATATACTGTATATGTGCTTATATTATATACTGTATATGTGCTTATATTATATACTGTATATGTGTTTATGTTATATACTGTATATGTGCTTATATTATATACTGTATATGTGTTTATGTTATATACTGTATATGTGCTTATATTATATACTGTATATGTGCTTATATTATATACTGTATATGTGCTTATATTATATACTGTATATGTGTTTATGTTATATACTGTATATGTGCTTATATTATATACTGTATATGTGCTTATATTATATACTGTATATGTGTTTATATTATATACTGTATATGTGCTTATATTATATACTGTATGTGTTTATATTATATACTGTATGTGTTTATATTATATACTGTATATGTGCTTATCTGTTTATATTATATACTGTATATGTGCTTATATTATATACTGTATATGTGCTTATATTATATACTGTATGTGTTTATATTATATACTGTATATGTGCTTATATTATATACTGTATATGTGTTTATATTATATACTGTATATGTGCTTATATTATATACTGTATATGTGCTTATATTATATACTGTATATGTGTTTATATTATATACTGTATATGTGCTTATATTATATACTGTATATGTGTTTATATTATATACTGTATATGTGCTTATATTATATACTGTATGTGTTTATATTATATACTGTATATGTGCTTATATTATATACTGTATGTGTTTATATTATATACTGTATATGTGCTTATATTATATACTGTATATGTGCTTATATTATATACTGTATATGTGCTTATATTATATACTGTATGTGTTTATATTATATACTGTATATGTGCTTATATTATATACTGTATATGTGCTTATATTATATACTGTATATGTGCTTATATTATATACTGTATGTGTTTATATTATATACTGTATATGAGTTTATATTATATACTGTATATGTGCTTATATTATATACTGTATATGTGTTTATATTATATACTGTATATGTGCTTATATTATATACTGTATGTGTTTATATTATATACTGTATGTGTTTATATTATATACTGTATATGTGTTTATATTATATACTGTATATGTGCTTATATTATATACTGTATATGTGTTTATATTATATACTGTATATGTGCTTATATTATATACTGTATATGTGTTTATATTATATACTGTATATGTGCTTATATTATATACTGTATGTGTTTATATTATATACTGTATATGTGTTTATATTATATACTGTATATGTGTTTATATTATATACTGTATATGTGCTTATATTATATACTGTATGTGTTTATATTATATACTGTATATGTGCTTATATTATATACTGTATATGTGTTTATATTATATACTGTATATGTGCTTATATTATATACTGTATATGTGTTTATATTATATACTGTATATGTGCTTATATTATATACTGTATGTGTTTATATTATATACTGTATATGTGCTTATATTATATACTGTATATGTTTATATTATATACTGTATATGTGCTTATATTATATACTGTATATGTGCTTATATTATATACTGTATATGTGCTTATATTATATACTGTATGTGTTTATATTATATACTGTATATGTGCTTATATTATATACTGTATATGTGCTTATATTATATACTGTATATGTGCTTATATTATATACTGTATATGTTTGTTTTTCCCATGCAATTTTAAACTCTCTTTCTTTCTTTCTTTCTTTCTTTCTTTCTTTCTTTCTTTCTTTCTTTCTTCTAATAGCATTACTAATTTTCGTATCACCAGAACCAGTGTCAGTACTAGTATCAGTACCAGTACCAGTATTCGTACCAGTACCAGTATCAATGCCAGTATCAGCACCGCTGTCAGTATTAGTAATAGTATTAGAACCTGTGTCGGTATCAGTGCAGTACAATGATCAGTATCTTGCCCTTGAGTAAAACCCTTTAACTCTACGTTGTATAAATGAGGTCACTGTAGGTCAGTCTGGATAAGAGTGTCTGCCAAATGCTATGTAAATGTATCAGTATCACCCTTGATACCAGTATCAGTACTAGTATTAGTACTGTACCAGAAAGAGAACTAGAATTAATGTCAATAGCAGTATCAGTATTGGTACTAGTATTAGTTTCAGTACCAGTGTCAGAACCAATACCAGTGTCAGAACCAATATTATCCTTCCGGTATTGGTTGATGGGTCAGATATGGGAAAAATATATAATTAATCACAAAACATGATTCTGATGATTTATAAGGATTCATTAATGATTTTTTTTTTCTCGAATGAAATCACGCTTAGATCTCAGGTGTTTTTTTGCGTTTCTCGCTCCTCCTGACCTCTCAGGTCGTCCCTCTGCGAGACACCAGCTTCGTTTGTTTGGTTTGTTTGTTTTCTTCCATTCTGTATGAGATGTGACTAAGAAAAAATTCTCAGACTCTAGGAAATGCCTCAGTGGAAAGGAAGGTGCTTTGCGTCGTCAGCGCTGCTGGGTCGTGTGTTGCGTGGGCGCGTGTCCTCCTGAACTTCTGGGAGGTCCCACGATGAAGGTCAGAGATCTGTGATGTTCTTGTGGCTTCCCGTAAAAGCTTAAAATAAAGAACACACACAATTAAGCAGCGTCCCCCCCCCCCTAATGTTATATTCCCCCGATGTTCCCCAGAGCCCCGGACACGCGGCCCACATGTGCGCTTTAAAAACCACTTCCCTCGCTCGTGTTGAAGTCATTTCCTGCTCTGAATGTCAGCCTAAACGCTGAAGGAAGACACAGCAAAGGCGCAGATGCTGAAAGGTCACCCTCCCAGAATTCGAGCTGAATCTGGCGTCCATCGCGCACCACACGTACACCAGGTGTGAATTATTTGGTGAGGAGAAGCGCAGTGGTGTTAAATGACCTTCGGAGCGCTGGAGCATGGGCCGAGAAGCTCGTTTCATTGCTCAGATGTTCAAAGCTCAGCAGATATCTTCACTAGAGTGTGTGTGCGTGAGAATGTGTGTGTGTTGCCTGATTACATGCCGATGTCTTATATCGTGTGTGCATCAGCCATTATACACTTCTGCTGCACTATCTGATGACAGATGTTTCATCCTGCAGGTGTGTGTAAGAGAAAATTGCACACAACACACACACACACACACACACACACACACACACACACACACATGCCGTGAGTGGGTGTGGATGCTGATTAATAAGCTGCATTTCTGTGGTTTCTGTGTTTGTGCTCAGGCAAGCTTGCAGAACGCGTGCACATGCACACACACACACACAAACACACACACACACATACACACACACACACACACACAAACACACACACACACACACACACACTCAGAGCCAAAGACCAGATTGCTCACAAACTTGACACTGAGAAGGTGAAGTAAACCTGGAGCTGCATGCAAATGGAGCAAAGAATACACACTATTAAGTGCATGCTTGTGAATAACCTGTCCCTTATGTGTGTGTGTGTGTGTGTGTGTGTGTGTGTGTGTGTAATTTATGCGATCTATTATTTCACGTGCATGCGAAAAAAATCACGTGTTGTTAATTAGAGAATCAGGATTCAATTAATGAGTAATTAATGAGTAAGAAAGCAATGTTGCATTGTTTCAATGGAATAGATAGCATTTTTATTTATTTATTTGTTATGATCAAATCTTTGTCACGTTTTTAATTAAAAAAATTAAAAATCAAAATTAAAAAATCAAAAAATGTAATTTAACATTTATTCGATGAACGTGAAAAAAAAATAAAAAATCGAAACGCCTTCTTCGCATTCCGGCTCGGAAACGCTTTTCACATTTTTGGTACCTGCGGCTTTCCGTAGCAGCTTCGTAACTGACCGGGGAGAATAGGAGCGAGCGAGAGGTCACGTGGTGTGTCTCACACACGCTCGCGCACACACACACACACACACACACACACACACTGTCTCTCTCGCGCGCCTCAGGGCGCTGACGTCATCGGCCTCGATCTCCGAAGCAACCACTCCATCAGCACGCGCGTCAGCCGGCGCGAAGAGCCGCGCCGTTGCCGGGCAACCCCCGCCCGGCGCGCTCGCGCGCTCCCGGCTCTGACGCGAGTGTGACGTCAATGAGGCGGAGGGAGGCGGGGCTTCAGTAAGATTGGAGGAAAAAAAAATTATTAAAAAACTGAAAAGAGGGAGGGGCGGTGGGGCGTGGCTCCGGGTCGACGGGGAACGCCGTCCAATCAGCGAGGCCGTGGCTTTTGCATTAGCGGCGCGAGTCGCGCTAGTGAGAGGGCCAGAAGCGTCACCGTGGTTACAGGATAGAGAGCAGCTCCTCATACAGGAGTGTGTGTGTGTGTGTATATGTATATATGTATATATGTGTATATGTGTGTGTGTGTGTGTGTGGGGCATTTAATCTGGACAACGCGATTCGTTCATACAAATATACGGATAAAGAGCTGTAGCATGGCGGAGAGGGTCTGAGTCCCGGGACGAGGAGCTTTTCTCCCCCGGATGAGTGACACATGAGCCGGCCTGAGCTGAGAGCTGGCAGCCGGGGGACTGGAGTAGTGCGGGCCGGTGAGTCTACTCCAGTAACTTTCTCTCCACACACACACACACACACACACACACACACACACACACACACACACACACACACACACACACAATCAGATACATATATACATGCACATTTACATATTTGTCATCTATATACATTATTCATTTTTATTTTGATCTTATACACAAACTTATTATAATATATAAACATTATATTATTATTATTATTATTATTATTATTATTATTATTATTATTCAGACTATAAATCATTTCTTTAAAAAATATTAAAATATACTTTAAAAATATTTCTGTTCCAATTTCTACCTATTATTTATTTATTTATTTATTTGTATATATAATAATAAAAAGAAGACGAATTATAATAAAAACAATAATAAATTATGATAACTGTATTTGAAATGGAAATATTTTTACTGTTAATTAACAATAAAAATCTACCATTTAATGTCAATATGAATAAAAAATATATATTTTTTAAATGATTTCTTTTTAAAATAAATGTTATTTATTAAAAATATATTTTTTGAACTTTCATTGGATTATTTTTATGCTTGTTTTAAAAAGACACATTTTTTTATGCTCATATTTAAATTGAGATAATTTATTTTTATTTAATTTTCCAGTGAATAATTTTTTCCCATATAACTTTACACATAACTGAAAACTTAATATACTAATAATACACGTGTTTATATTTATCGTAAGCGATATTAGTGCAAAAAAAAGTGTAATAAAGAATAAAATGGAGATGTAGATGTTTATGGTTGGTGTGTTTGTGAGGTTGCGTGTTAGTTGTATGTCCTGTGGTTTATTTTTACAGTGTGTTATATAATGTGTGTGTGTGTGTGTGTGTGTGTGTGGGGGTGTGTTATTGATTCACGGTGCTGTGTGTTAAAGTTGAAGCTGCAGTGTAACACTCGGGGTTTGTCTTTGCTTCTCCTGCAGGCGTGACGCTGAAGTAAAAGCCGAAGTCTCTTTGCTCGTACGCCGTCATCGATATGGTGATCATGCGAGAGGCGAGTGCAGGAAGTCCGGCCGCCGTTTCTGCCCAGGGTCGACCCCTGCAGGTGGGCTTCTACGAGATCATCCGCACGCTGGGCAAGGGCAACTTCGCCGTGGTCAAACTGGCCAGGCACAAAGTGACCAAAACCCAGGTATCATCATCATCATCATCATCATGATCTCACACACACACACACACACACACACACACACACACACACACACACACACACACACACACACATGCACACACCAAAATACTTTAATTAATAAATTGCTTTTTGAAAACAGGTCGCCATTAAAATTATCGACAAGACCCGACTGAACTCGTCCAACCTGGAGAAGATCTACAGAGAGGTGCAGATCATGAAGCTGCTGAATCACCCGCACATCATCAAGCTTTACCAGGTAGCTTTTTTTTTTTTTTTTGAGGTACCCGAAAATGTACGAAAAAAACCTTCATCGAACACAGATCATGTTCTGAATAGCTTT
>JBCEWE010001793.1:0-23425 GCA_039877035.1 Silurus lanzhouensis
ATACATCACGTCTCTGTAACCACTATAGGTTGTTTTGATATTATTTGCAAGTTTGGAAGGATGAGTGAGCTGCTTTCGGTTTCAAGTCGATCTTTTATATCACAAATGCAAATAACAACATAAACTACTAAATCTACCTCTTACACATACATACACTACATATATATGGATAAAAGTTTGTCGATAACAGACCATAAGATTTGTACGTGTTTTTGAACATCCTATTCCACATTCAGTCCCTATTTTCTGTTATAAGAACCCCCACTCTTCTAGGAAGACGTTTCACCAGATTATGGAGTGTGATTATGGAAATTTGTGCTCAATCAGCATTTTATTGAAAAGGTATTCAATAGATCAGAGCAACATTAAACGCCACTCCGACCTGTGTAAAGGTATAACTTCATGGAGCTGGCTTTGTGCACAGAGGCATTGTCATGCTGGAGACTTTAATTCTACTGCATTCAAGACATGCTGTACAATTGCGTGCCTTTAACTTTGTGGTAAAGGTTTGAGGAAGAACTATATATGGCTGGAAAAGTCAGGTGTTCTAGTCATTTCGTCTATAAAGTGTACAAATTGTAAACAGCATCAGAACACTTATTTTAGAATGGGTAAGAACAGAACTCATTAGTCTCACAACTGACAAAATAAAAGTTCAACTTTTGTTACACACTGCTGACTAGACAAATTGGCATTCCGAGTTCTTTAATATAGCCAGATGGCGATTAACTGACGATGCAGAACACTTGTGATGAAGAAGAGCCAATACCTCTTCCACATTTACTGCGATCTGGCTACAAAGAGAAAATGAGGAACATTACAAATACAAAGATATGGCCTTTATTTAGAATGCAAAGCCTTTTCAAAATCTTTCACAGAGGCTTTATGACACATTGCCAGTATAAGTGTGTAAAGCATTCAAAAAGATGCAAGGGCATTTCTAGAATCCCACAGCCTCAGTGCATTGATTCGTAAATCTGTATTTAGAGTTTGAATTACAGTTTGATGTCAGAGCCACTCACCGTCTCCACGTGGCAGAGGTTGTTGTGTAGGGGTCTTGGCACCCTGAGAGTTCTTCTCATAGTAGAAGTTCTCCAGATAATCGGAAGCCTGATAGGTGCCCGAGTCGATGGAGTACTCGTATTCCTCCGGATCCTTCACCGTTGTGGGTGCTGCCTCTTCGTCATCTTCGTCATCTTCATCTTCTTCGATTTCTTCTTCCTCCACGGCTTCTTCTTCCTCCTCCATGTCATCCTCCTCTATGTCTGTTTCAGGAGAGGGGCTTGGTGTGGATGAGTCACCTTCACGCTGCAGTGAGAGAATTATATTTATGTCTATGTTAATCACAAAACTGTTGTAGATCATGAAATGTTAGCATTTTAATACAGTTGCTGCTGATCCATATTGCTGATCCGAGTTGATTAGTTTCTAAAAACACCACCTCTTGGAGTGTTTTAATTCCAATTTAATACAGCAATTATACAATATTTTTTTTAATTTATATATTACAAATTTTTACTTTATTATTTATTTGTTATCGCTTACATTCTAACAACTAAATCGTTCCCAGCTTTTATTTTTCAGAATCAAGATTAGTTATTTAGGACTATAGTATAAAATCATTTAACAATTATTAACATACCACATAACACACTGTTATTATTCTTTGTGATATGTCCATAAACATAACATTGCCCTAAACTAATGTTCTGCTCTTGATAAAGTGCAACTTTATCTGGTAACAAACACACAGTTTAGTTTATGCTTGACCAACACGTATTTTTTTTACTGTCTTCATTACGGCACTGGCATTGGTGTAAGCGGAAAAATACAACCCCCTATTTCCTAAACTCTAGCAAATGGCCTTGTAAGATAATGGCCATGAAGGATCCAGATACGTGAAAATCAATCTGCTTTACACAATGGCCTCCAGCTATTCATGAGTTTTCTACAATATCTTATTTAATCTTCATTATGCATTATTTATTATTCTTTAGTTTCCTGTTCACACAATGGTATATTTACTGTTTCACATATACCACATGTAATTCCTAATACTGCTCTTTTATATTTAATGACTACAAATGATGCTGTTCTATACAGTCTTCTTCTTCTTCTTTCGGCTTCTCGCATTAGGGTCGCCCAGCGGATCATCCGTCTCCATACCCCTGTCCTCTACATCTGCTCTTTCAACCAACTACCTGCATGTCCTCCCTCACCACATCCATAAACGCCTCCATGGCCTTCCTCTTTCCTCCTTCCTAATCACTAAAAGCACTCGTACTGATACGAGGTAATGACAGCAAAATCTTTGTACTGGGTTTTCACTTATAGATCATTTTATATGTGTATGTTTTAAATATGAATTAAATATATTTTTATTGCCATTCTAGCACTTTTAAAATGAAGGATGAACAATGCATGATATTTTGCCTGGCATATACCTGCTTTTCCAGCTATATGTTTTTTTCCCGAACTGAAACCATAAAGATTAGATGCACATAATTGTACAGGTGTCTTTGGATATGGTAGCATTACATTTTCCTTTCACTTGAACTAGGAGACCTAAACCTGTTCCAGTGGACAAAACCCGTGTACACAAGCCAGCTCCAGGAAGACATAGGTTGAAGTGTAAGATCTTGAGTGGACTGTTATAGAGCTCTGACCTCAACCCTATTGAACGACTCTGGAGTGAATTGTTTACTAACACCCAAAATCCTTTCAGAAGTGTGCAGATTGTTATAACAGCGAATGTGGAATTGCATGTTTGAATAGCACATATGAATCTTATAGTCAGATATACACACTTACATGCAATAAGTGCATTGCATCTATAGAGAATGGAGGTAAATGCTCCTACCTTGTGTCTCTTTCTCACCGGCCAGTGATATTAAAGGCGGAGTTGCTCCCTGTGCACTGTCTCGCCTTCGTATTCGCCACGCCCACTAGCCCCGCCTCTCCTGGGCAGCAGACGTACTCTACACCCCGGAAACGATCGCCACATTGTAACAGCATCCCGTAACTATGGAGCTCAAGGCTGTCTGCCGCACATGCCTACAAAGAGCCAGAGAATACAGAGCAGAAAGAATGAAGGTCACAACTTTTACTGTATCCACTGAAGTTCAATAGAATTCCAAGCTGCATTCTGAGACTAAAAGCACATGATGTAAATGTATCAGTTAATTAACACAATTGAGACAGTTGTTTAATCTAAGGAGGGAAAAAGTAATCTTTTAATTTTGGATTTTCAAGATTTACAGCAATAACTGATTACCAACATGTTGAAAATATTAACAGCTACCATTGTTATTTTTCAAAGTAAAATGAGTGTGACGACTGATAAAAATATTTGATATCAATGAGATTGGATTTCAATGTTAAAGCCACATTAATGTTCACTAATTTAACCATATTCAATATCTCAATGCCATGGCATGATCATATTTTTTTTAATTGCTTAATGATTTAGAAAGTATATGTGTCAAAATTGGAAAACAGCAATCCTCCCAGTTAAGCAATAAACATGACTTTTACTGAATGAGCAAATATTTCTTATTCATTCATTATTCAAGTGAGATAATTCAAGTTGTAGCTATACTATAACTATACCACCTTTTAGACCAATCCTACATTCTCTTACTCTGCTTTTACTTTAACAAAAAGTGGATTTTAAAAATTGCCTCATCTCAAGTTCAAGTGCACATGGGTTAAGCAGCAGAACAACAATCCAAACCACAACAGCAAGTCCACCTCTGAATAGCTCAGAAAAACAAAATGAAGGTATTAAATTGGCCTAGTCAATGTAAGGATTTAAATCTGATTGAGTTGCTGTGGCAAGTCTTTTATCGTCATTTCTACTATACACATTGGTACACAGTAAAACTTACTTTCAGCTTCTCCCATTAGGGGTCGCTACAGCGGATCATCCATATTCATGATCCGCATGTTCGATTTGGCACATATTTTTACGCTGGATGCCCTTCCTAACGCAACCCTCTCTATTTATCCAGGCTTGGGACCGGCACTAAGAGTGCACTGGCTTGTGCAACCCTAATGGCTAGGGTTGGTTCCCTGACCAGGGATCAACCCGGGCCACAGCGTACACAGTACACAGTAAAAATTATACATGTTCCTTCAGAACCCTGGTGCATGACTTGAAACAGGCAGTTTATGCTTGAAAAACAATGTTGCTGTATTAAAACAATTAAAACAACAAGAGTTGGACAAAATTCCTCAACAGCGAGTTATTAGGTTTGGGACATTTTTTTTTACATAGGGCTAGGCAGGTTTGTTCAGCTTTATTTCCTTAATAAATGACATCACTGCATTTTGTATTTACTTGGGCTATCTTTGTGTACTATTAAACTTTGCTTGATGAAAGGAAACATTTAAGTGTGACAAATATGAGAGATCAGGCAAATACTTTTCAGAACACTGTATATACAGTAGACAGACGAACAGATGGACAGACAGACTCCTGCACAGGACTGAGGTCATTTAAGTCCAGTGCAGGAAAAAATGAGAAAAAAAAATCTGAAAAAGAGGCCAAACAAATGAACACCAAAGAGGAGAGCAGGCCGGAGATCAGCAGAAAAAGGAAATGATGGAATTAGGATAACAGAATGTTCCGGAAGATGCCAAAGTAAATGTCATGACATTAAAACAACATTCCATTCCCTCGCTCTTAAACTGATTTTCCACATAAAAGTGTCACAACTAAATACACTGCTTGAGATTTTATACAGGATTGAAAAATCCTTTTTGAATAAAAGACTCTGCCAAGCGCTGCTCATTTGGTTAATGTCATGTTAGAATGTCATGTCATGGTCATGTCATGTTCATATGATGCCACGTTATATGCGATGTCATTAACTGGCTCCATATATGGACTTTAATTCACTCTTGCAGGTCTCCTGCTGTTCTCTTTAGCGCTGTTCCGTGTTTATGGCAATTACATTCTGAATTATGATTGTCCTTGTTGTTTATGGTCTCCCTTAACACTTTGGTATGTTTATATCCTGTTCTTAACTCTATAAAAGGTCAATCATTTCGGTTTTAAAGGCTGTGACGGGTGTTCTTATGGATTATACAATTTATGGCGGTTTTTTTTGATAGTCCAATTGCAAAGCAGTGTTTCTTCAAGTGCAAATATATTAGTTTATTAGCTGTGGTGTGATTTGCTGCATTCTGAAAGTCATTTCAGGAATGACATTTTGTGTGTAATGAATTCTTCCAATGGCAGGTATTACATTCTATTTAATATGATGGTTAAGAAACCTTAATTTTTAAAACAAATCTTAAATATCTGTCTCATTAGCTCAAAATAATTTGATTAAGTTATGGCTTTTTATGACTGTGGTAAAGTTTTATCACCAATTACAATCACCATTTTATTAGAAATGTGGCACAAGCTTTAGATCCACTTGTTTGAGTATCTCTCGAGCTTTCTGAGTATTAATAATCATTCCTGTACTTACATGTAACATAGTTCATGCGTTTTTCACTGGAAAATCAACCACTAAGTTCCTGAGCAATTTACCAACCAATTTATAAACAATTATTGGTGGCAATTCTTTGTATCTCACTACTACTTGTATGAGTTCATTCTTAACATAGTCTATCAACCAAATGATATCTGGTCAGAAGCCAGAAGGTGTTTCTCTTCTACTGATTTTAACCAACAAACAAATTTAGATTTTATGGGCAAAGTTGTTAATCTTCTTCTTCTTTCTTATTTTGGCTTCTCCCATTAGGGTGGTCACAGCGGATTATCCATCTCCATACTACTCTGTTCTCTACATCTGCCTCTTTCAAACCAACTACCTGCATGTATTCCCTTACCACATCCATAACCTCCTCCTTGGTCTTCCTTGTTTCCTCCTTCCTGGTGGCTCCATCTTCAGCATTCTTCTACCAATATACCCATGTTCCACCTCTGCAAATGTCCAAACCATCTCAATCGGGCTCTCTTACCTTGTCCCCGAAATGTCCTACATGGGCTGTCCTCTAATAAACTAATTTTTAATCCTGTCCATCCTCATCACTCCAAACGAAAACCTCAACATCTTCAGCTCTGCTACCTCCAGCTCCACCTTCTGTATTTTACTCAATGCCACTGTCTCTAAACCATACAACATCGCAGGTCTCACCACAGTCCCATTAACTTTCCCTTTCACTCTTGCAGATGCCCTACTATCACAAATCACTCCTGTCACTCTTCTCCACCCACTTCACCCTGCCTGCACTCTTTTCTTCACTAATCTCACACACTCTCCATTACTTTGCACTGTTGACCCCAGGTAACTGGACCCCTCCACCTTCTCCACTTCTTCTCCTGCAACCGCACCACTCCACTGCCCTCCCTCTCATTTACACACATGTAATCTGTCTTACTCCTACTGACATTCATTCCCCTTCTCTCCAGCATGTACCTCCACCTCTCCAGGCTCTTCTCAACCTGCTCCCTACTCTCACACAAATAACAATATTATCTGCAAACATCATGGTCAACGGAGACTCCTGTCTGACCTCGCTTGTCAACCTGTCCATCACCACTGCAAACAGAACAGAGCCGATCCTTGATACAGTCCAACCCTCACATTGAACCAGTCTGTCGTTTCTACTGCACACTTCACTGCTGTCACACTGTCCTCATACATGTCCTGCACCATTCTCACATACTTCTCTGACACAACTGACTTCCTCATACAATACCACAACTCCTCTCTCGGCACCCTGTCGTACGCTTCTCTAAATCCACAAACACACAATGCAACTCCTTCTGACCTTCTCTATACATGTCCATCAACATAAAAAAGGAAATAATGCATCTGTGGTGCTCTTCCTCGGCATGAAATCATACTGTTGCTCACAGATGGTCACCTCTTCTTTCAGCCTGGATTCCACTACTCTTTCCCATAACTTCATGGTGTTACTGATCAACTTTATTCTTAAAAATCGGCATCATCCAACCTTCTCTCTCTCATTTTCCTCATTCATTAGCTGCTCAAAATACTCCCTTCACCTTCTTTACACACTCTCCTCACAAGTCAACACACTTCCATTTGCATCCTTTATTGCTCTAACTTGCAGCCAGTCCTGGAATTGAGTCTTATGGGGGTCCCCAGTTGTTGTGTAATTCATATATTTTTTACTAAAATTATCTTGGTTACCCGCCAAAGTCTACTTTTTACTTGTCATGGGGGTCCCTAATGTCCCAGATCCCGCCCTCCCCCAGCCCCACCCAATTCGAGCACTGCTTGCAGCACATCCTTTCCAGTTCCGTCGATCTCCCTGCCCAATTGGTACAAATCCTAAACTGGTAAATAAACTAGTAAATCTGATTTAAAGGGGAAAAAAAGCCTCCCACCTCTTTAGCGATGTTATGCCAGTAGATGTAGCTCTCACAGGAGTCCATCTGCTCCTGATGCAAGAAACGACAGCGGTCTGGAACCAGAAGAGCCTCACTCACGTACTCGCCTACTGTCCAGAAAGAGCAAGAATTAGTGATTGTAAAGGGGATGGCAAAACAAGAGCGACAGCAGAGAGACACAAATATAAATGGTCAGAAAAATTTATGTGTCAGTATGACAGGGGAAGAGTGTAAAACTAAATATCAGTTGGCAGGTGAAATCGCTGTCAAAAAGAAATCTCACTTTCAATTCATGTCAGATAACAGAAGAGTATAAAAACCTCAGAAATGGCAAACAGAGTTATCAATGCTCGTTTTTAGGCTGATGCAGAACACTTAGAACAGAAATTATGATGTGTGTGTTGTTCAGGAATAAAGGACAAGGCCAACTAGAGTGAAACAGCTGCGAGTGCAAATTCTGCTTGTTCATCATAATTAACAGCTTTGCACTGCAATCTAGCATTCTGTTTTTGTATTGCAATCTCAGTTTCCTCTACGGGATAAAGGGGTTCAGGCTTTAACTGCATATGAAATTTTACATAAATTATGCAAAACGGTACATGCAATGCATCTGTCCCTTTGTAACTTTTAGCATGGCAGGAGAAAATGTACAGTGATTAAATGTACAGTATTGGTGGGCTGGAACAGTAAATATGGGTTGGCTGTGGGTGACTAAAATGTCTCAAAAAGGTGGGAAATTGCTGCTGATGGGACTGGTGGGGGTCTGTGACTAGGATTGGATTGAATGTGAAAATGACCTACAAGCAGGCACAGTAAATGACTAGGTTTTGAATGACTGCTTTGTTACATATGGCAGCTTATGAGGTTGAGTAGTTAGGTGTGGTCTGCTCACAAGTTGTCTACGTCTAGTTTTGGAGTGGCCAGGAGCATGTTTGCGAAGACTAGGAAGTGGGAATATAGACTCTAGAAGTGTAACAGCAACTGTAGATAAGACTACAGTATAGGTGGTAGTTAAATTTTTTTCATTTGTAAAGCACTTTTAACAAAGGACATTGTCTCAAAGCAGCTTTACAGAGATAAAGCGGGTATAAAAGAATGTATAGGTTTGTTTCTTATAATTGTCCTGTAATTTGTCCTTAATGCGGAAGCCAGTGGCTAATGTGGCAAGAGAAAACTCCATGAGATAGCACGAGGAAGAAACCTTGAGAGGAACCAGACTCAAAACCCATCCTCATCTGGGTGGTGCAGACTTTTATGTAAAAATCCAAATGCTGGTATGAGTTAGGATTAATTTTGGGCTGATTAAGTTTGGTGTTACCAAGGATTGAATACATAGCTTTGTAGTGGCTACAAGTTAGAGTTGATATGGGTTTGCTGAGGCTAAGAGTGTCTGTGGTTAGAGTCGATAGTATTGAAGGACTGGTGATGGACTGATTAGGGTAGGAGTTGCTACTGACTGACTGTGACTAAAGTGATCGAAGAAACATTATATGTGTTGGAATGATTGTGAATATGTACAGAGTGATCTAGGTGGAGAGGCTAGGTTTGGAGAGGAAATTTGTCAACTGATTTGAATTGGAGCAAATAGGTGTTGTGGCACTGTTCTAGAGCTGAAAACTAATGTTACTTCAACCCCATTAAAAAGAAAAAATGTGTAGAATGTAAAGAAAACAAAAAGCAATGTTTTGCAAATCTCATAAACCCATATTAGATTCACTTGTATACCTATTTATATGGGAACTAAGGAGACCAATTGCTGAAGTTTTCAGAAATAAATATTTATCCATATGTGTCTGAGAAAAGATTCCAGCAGCTCAACAGTTCTGGATGCCCTTTATTGTATTTCCTGTTTCCTGATGCACCAAATGATTTTAAATGGTGAAAGGTCTAGACTGCAGCGAAGCCAGCTCAGCACCTGGACTCTTCCACTACTAAGTCATGCTATTGTAATAGATGCAGTCTGCAGTAAGCATTGCAATCTTATGTTGAGGAACATTATTCTGAAAATGTTCCACAATTTGTAGACGCAGTCTTTCACAGATTGGTGAAGCTCTGCCCATCTTTACTTCTAAAATTGAGTTCTGATGAGTTGCAAAATGTTTCATTTTAATAATACTTACTATTGTTGCCCTGTCCCAACGTTTTTAAAATGTGGTGCAGCCATCAATTAAAAAATTACTTAATTTTTCATTAAAATGGTACATTTCCTCAGTTTAAACATTTGATATGTTTCTATGTTCTATTGTGAATAAAATATAGGCTTATGATATTAGCAAATTATTCCATTCTGTTTTTATTGACATTTTACACATTGTCCCAACATTTTTGGAATTGGGAATGTACAAATTAGAAAACATGAAGTTCGCTGAGTTACTAAGGTAATCATGAAGACAAGTTGTGCTGTAGGGTGGACTAATTAAAGATAGGGTGGCTAAAGGCCTACAGATTGGGGCTGCTATATGCAGGGTGTCTATAGGCCAAATTGTCTAAAGGTGGTGTATTATTTATGGGTGGTGTAGCTTGGGATGGATTGCTCAATGTAGTAGCGCCTGATTTAGGACTTACCCAAACAGCGATAAGGAACGACAATAAAAGGTCGTGTCTGGCAGTGACCCCATCCTTTCTTACACCATGCTGGGATGGTAACAGGAGTAGAAGCTTCTTCAACATGGGAAATCTGCAAACCGGGGTACATCTAAAATACACACAAACAGACAGAGGAATAGAAGTCAGGTTCTGGATTGATATGAACTGAGATAGGAAAGATACGTTAAAGATGGACGGAAACAGTAGAGATACAGCGGGTGGCGTTGGCAAAGATAAAAAGTGAACGATGGAGAAGAAAAAAGTATCCAAGCTCTTGATGGAGTGCTTACACTTTATGCCCTATGAAATATTGTCTGGCTTTTAATTACTTAGTGCACATCCTAACCATTTCTATTATCTTTATATCTAGTCATGAATTGAAACTTAGATTAGAGTACCTTTACATTAAACCATTAAATCCTTGAAATGACCTTGCCGAAAGGTGTAGCATTTGCTATGGAGGCATATTATTCCTGTGTTAAGTCTCCTGGTTTTTGAAGGATTTGCTATCTTTAGAGCTCATAGGTTAGAGTTGTTAGAGACCATATAGTGAAAATCTGAACAAACGAACTAAATATATACATATGAACACAATTGCGTGTTATATAATGTTATCATGATATAACACAAAGTCCCAGGTGAGCCATAAGTGTCACATTAAAAAAGTGAATATAAAATTGTTTTATATACTAACTAACTATCATCTAACAAACACATGAATGCTGAAAACATCCTGAGTAATAACTAAAGTTGAGCTAGCTAGCATATATTTTAAAACCTTTCTATAGATAAAGAAGTTAAGCAAAACTATGCAACAAACTGTTCCTTTAGGATTATGCATTAACATTTTCCTGAGATTTGTTGTTACATTTCTTAACAAAAGCATTCTGAATGAATGAAAATGACTCTCTGAATAAAAACTACACTAAAATTAGTCCAAACTGCAATCCCAAATCATAGCTACTGCTGCTGTATACCGGGAAATGTGAACAATACAGGCAGTAAGAATAAACTGAGAATTTTAAAGTCATGAATACCAACAAAATGAGGCTGTTTATTTTGAATATTGGCATACACGTAATAAACACGACCCATTTGAACACGTCGTGTGGCGTAATTGTACTGCGGTTTTGTTATCGTATTGCCTATAGAGTAGCCGAGGTAGTCACAATGCGTTTTGCAGATAAAATGCGGCTCTCATTCTGTTCAAGCTCTTTCCCTCGTTAATGTGGCGTGATAAGCACTCCTGCTCCCGGCTCATTTGGGAATACACACCTCAAGCTTACTCTGCAATGTTGCACTCACATCATGCATTTTTATATGCTGCAGCCAGCAGGTTATGTTTTAGCTTCTTTATGGATGCTTTACACGTGCCCTCTGCAGCCCTCAGAATACTAATCTAAGCACTCATACTGTACAGACTATGTTTTAATACTGTTAAATGTATATTTAATATACAATTGTTTGGTATAGGAAATAACAAAAACGTCATTACATTACAAACGGATTACCTTGATGTATTTGATGATGTAGGAAAAGGGTGGAAAATATGGAAAACCACAACAATAGAACATAATTATAAGTAATGACACCCCACATTCTTGGTTCTTATTTAGAGGATCATATCATCACTATATAACTTCACTAGGAGCCTTTGCATCATATAATGCACCCGAAACTGTAAAATATGATTATTTAATGCGGTCACGAGATCTAATCATTTCTGTCAATATTGATTACATTTAAGATGGAAAACTTGCCACATCTTATACAGCATCTCACAAAAGTGAATACACCCCTCACATTTCAGCAAACAATTTTATTATATCTTTCTCAAAGGACAATAATATACAGGGAGTGCAGAATTATTAGGCAAGTTGTATTTTTGAGGATTAATTTCATTTGAGGATTTAATTTGAACAACAACCATGTTCTCAATGAACACAAAAAACTCATTAATATCAAAGCTGAATATTTCTGGAAGTAGTTTTTAGTTTTAGCTATTTTAGGGGGATATCTGTGTGTGCAGGTGACTATTACTGTGCATAATTATTAGGCAACTTAACAAAAAACAAATTTATACCCATTTCAATTATTTATTTTTACCAGTGAAACCAATATAACATCTCAACATTCACAAATATACATTTCTGACATTCAAAAGCCAAACAAAAAACAAATCAGTGACCTATATAGCCACCTTTCTTTGCAAGGACACTCAAAAGCCTGCCATCCATGGATTCTGTCAGTGTTTTGATCTGTTCACCATCAACATTGCGTGCAGCAGCAACCACAGCCTCTCAGACACTGTTCAGAGAGGTGTACTGTTTTCCCTCCTTGTAAATCGCACATTTGATGATGGACCACAGGTTCTCAATGGGGTTCAGATCAGGTGAACAAGGAGGCCATATCACTCGATTTTCTTTTTTTATACCCTTTCTTGCCAGCCACGCTGTGGAGTACTTGGACGTGTGTGATGGAGCATTGTCCTGCATGAAAATCATGTTTTTCTTGAAGGATGCAGACTTCTTCCTGTACCACTGCTTGAAGAAGGTGTCTTCCAGAAACTGGCAGTAGGACTGGGAGTTCAGCTTGACTCCATCCTCAACCCGAAAAGGCCCCACAAGCTCATCTTTGATGATACCAGCCCAAACCAGTACTCCACCTCCACCTTGCTGGCGTCTGAGTCGGACTGGAGCTCTCTGCCCTTTACCAATCCAGCCACGGGCCCATCCATCTGGCCCATCAAGACTCACTCTCATTTCATCAGTCCATAAAACCTTAGAAAAATCAGTCTTGAGATATTTCTTGGCCCAGTCTTGACGTTTCAGCTTGTGTGTCTTGTTCAGTGGTGGTCGACTTTCTGCCTTTCTTACCTTGGCCATGTCTCTGAGTATTGCACACCTTGTGCTTTTGGGCACTCCAGTGATGTTGCAGCTCTGAAATATGGCCAAACTGGTGGCAAGTGGCATCTTGGCAGCTGCACGCTTGACTTTTCTCAGTTCACGGGCAGTTATTTTGCGCCTTGGTTTTTCCACACGCTTCTTGCGACCCTGTTGACTATTTTGAATGAAACGCTTGATTGTTCGATGATCACGCTTCAGAAGCTTGGCTATTTTAAGACTGCTGCATCCCTCTGCAATATATCTCACTATTTTTGACTTTTCTGAGCCTGTCAAGTCCTTCTTTTGACCCATTTTGCCAAAGGAAAGGAAGTTGCCTAATAATTATGCACACCTGATATAGGGTGTTGATGTCATTAGACCACACCCCTTCTCATTACAGAGATGCACATCACCTAATATGCTTAATTGGTAGTAGGCTTTCCAGCCTATACAGCTTGGAGTAAGACAACATGCATAACGAGGATGATGTGGTCAAAATACTCATTTGCCTAATAATTCTGCACTCCCTGTAGAAATGAAACTTGGATATTTTAGAGTAGTCAATGAGTAGTCAATGAGCAGCTTGTATAGCAGTGCAAATTTACTGGCCTCTAAAAATAACAGCCATTATTGTCTAAATACATAGCAACAAAAGTGAGTACACTCTAAGTAAACATGTCAAAACTTGTGTGCAAAGTGTCGATATTTTTTGTGAGCACCATTTTTATTTAGTGCTGCCTTAATCCTCCTGGGCATTACATTCACCAGAGCTGCAAAGGTGGTTGCTGGGATCCTTTTCCACTCCTCCATAATGACATCAAGGAGCTGGATCTGAGCCAAACAAGTTTTTCTTAGTCTCATCAGACCACAGGACGAGTAATTTACGCTCTTAGCCATGTTGTCTTCAGCAAACTGCTTTTTTGTGAGCACAAACTTTTGTGTACTTAAAGCACCACATATTAACTGTTTTAATACAAGATACACAAATATGTATGCTCCTGTCAAGCAGACAAAAACATGAAAATTATGAATAGGACTTGTGGCTTTGCATGGCTACATAAAAAAACAGCTGTTATCACTTCGGGTGTACTCACTTTTGCTGCCAGTTATATAGACAATAATAGCTGGAAGTTGAGTTATTTTTAGAGGACAGTAAATCAGTAATGCTATACAAGCTGCACACTAACTATTATATATCCAAGTTTTATTTCTATAGTATTGTTCCTTGAGAAGAGATACTAAAACAGCTGCTGAAATGTGAGGGGTGAAGTCACTTTTGTGAGATACTGTATTTTTCCTTTGCCTGGGGGTCCAGGATGATGTTCTACTTTCATCCTTGTGAATCCCAAAATCCAGTTATTAATGACATCATTGTGAAGCATTATATAGTTTTTCATATGACTAGGCAAACAATTCTATAATTATTGTTGTGGCTTTGGGACATATAGCAACTACCCTCCAAGATTTACTACCAATGTTAATACCCTTTGATTTCCATTTGGTTTCCATTTCCATTTTGGTTTCTAATAAAAAAGGTCCATCTTTTGTAACTAAAGCACAGGAAATCCAATCACTCAATCTGTGGCAATGGTGGACGACGAGTCCACAAATCATGTACTTGAAATGAGTACAGACTCACTAAGTAAAATATTATTCCAGAAAAAGTCAAAGTGCTCCCTTTAAACTTTCACTTGAATAAAAGTACAAAGATATTTGTATTTAAATGTACTTAAGTATCCAATGTAGTATAATTTATTATGGCTATAATGTCCTATTACATCCATAATAATACTACATACTTTATACCTCTCTCTCTCTCTCTCTCTCTCTCTCTCTCTCTCTCTCTCTCTCTCTCCCTCTCTTCCTCTCTTTTCTGTCCCATAATTATAAATTGTTCTCGCGGTATTATCTCTGGCTCTTATTCAAAGCCTACATCCTCGATGACCTTAAACATACTCCCAACACTATTAATAAAAGTTTTTATCCACTCATAAATAAAAAGGAACAACTGATTTAGCAAAATGTAGTTGAGTAAAAAGTAGGTATTTTACTGAAGTTTGAGTAAAAGTCTCCCCAAATGAAAATATTTCAGTAAATCACAGATACGAGAAAAATCTACTTGACTACAGTAACGAATTACATTTACTTTGTTACTGTCCACCGCTGTTATGTGGCCACTATGTTGTTGCTTTTAAGTCAAGTCAAGTCAAGTTTATTTCTATAGCGCTTTTCACAACAGATATTGTCTCAAAGCAGCTTTACAGAAATCAACAGTCAGGATGAACGGTGTGTATTTATCCCTGATGAGCAGCCATGGCGACTGTGGCAAGGAAAAACTCCCTTGTAATGTGGAAGAAACCTTGAGAGGAACCAGACTCAAAAGGGGAACCCATCCTCATTTGGGTGACATCAAGAGTTTGATCATAAATCTTTCAACAATACAGAATTTTAGTTTATAATGATTTTTTCTTATTTTGACAACAGGAGTTTTGAGAAAAAAATAAGTAATGGAGTGGGTGATGAGATGTAGCCTGACGTTGATAAGATGTGACAATTTTCCTATAAAAATAATTGTTAAAAAAAAATTCTGTTAATCTTATACTACAGCAATGTGCCAGCAATTAAAATGTTTATCTTATAAACAATCAGTTTATTAAACTTAAGAACTGTATCTCATCACATTTAATGTTGTGGAAAATCTTTCCAATACCAGTTTCTTTTTTTTTCTCTCACTTAAATAAAAGAGAAGAAACTCAGCAGTAAATGCTCCACTGAGATCCAGCTAGATTTACCTTATTATAAGCTCCATTTGTATGAAGAATTCAAAAGAGAGCTATGAGAAATTCCCTCAGTGCGAAGGCATATGGTGTGGGATTATTCTGTCTGGCTTTGTGAAAGCCCTCGGCTGGTGTGCAGCCTTCTACAGTGTCCAGCAAGGAAATGACATATTCTTTGGCTTTATCACTTCATTAAGTCTATAATGTGATAGGTCTCAGTGGGATGAGTGCTCATACCAACCATGTGTGTGTGTGTGTGTGTGTGTGTGTGTGTGTGTGTGTGTGTGTGTGTGTGTGTGTGTGTGTGTGTGTGTGTGTACAGTTTGGGGTACTGTGCCAGCACCAGACATGGCCAGCATTAGACATTAGCACATTAGCATTGCTTGGTTAAGTATTTGAGCTTGGCTATGTAACAGTAGCTGGAGAAGCAGTGCTCTATTTAAGGGATGCTCATAAGGAAGTATGCCTGCCTTGGAGAAAAAAACAAACTAAAAAAAACCATGCCATGTATTAGCAAATTTTGACATAAATTAAATCATATAATTTTTTTTACTAATAAAAACAGTCTAAAACAAGTAACAGGAATGTATGTTAAATACTAATACATAAAGGCAGAATATAAGTGTATAACTCATATCAGAGCTGCACAGCTGTGTTCCCAAAGGCTAACATGGCTGCGGCGCTTAGGGTTTGACAACCCTGCCTGTATATTAAGGGAAATGAAAGCAATCTGGCTCTACAGTATAATACCCAAAAATTGGTTTTCATATTTTTGTTTTTTAAGAATGTGAAATTACATGTAAGGAAAAACAAATGCGCACAAATGCAAATTCAGCTTTAACCGTTCCCAAATTATCCAGCTAGCTTGCTTCTGCTTCTAAAAGAAAAGGAATCTAATAATATCCCATGCCTTTGTTTTTTTTAATAATAAGCACGTTTAAACACAAATGTGGCACCAATATTGTTCACGTTTTGTATAAATGGCGATACAACAATGCACCAGATTCCACTGTGAGACAGTAAAAAAAACAAAAAAAACAACACAGCATCATCTTTCGTCTATATGAGATCAGGGCAGAACACAAATCTTCTTAGAGGAGAGAAACTACTGTAGCTACGCAATAGTCCTCCCCCTGAGGGCCACGCTGAAAATAAACCTCTGTGGCTGATTGATGGTGAAAATCATCATCATTTTATTGCACATCTAATTCACCGTTGCTTATTTGCAGCAGACTGAAACGATGAATAAACGGAGCAATGCAAGATCGTGTAGTACGCTCTCAGAATAATAATACGGTGCGTCCGTCGTGTGACGAGGGTTTGAACGGCGCACTGCTTTGCAGCGATTTGGTCGGCGCGAATGCTCAAAGTTTACTGACATAAAATCTGACTGATAAAATGCAATTAAATTCATTTTCTCAGATGTATTCTCTAGCTGGGATTTGATTGGTCAAGAGTTGCTAGATTTGCAAGGTTTAATTGGCTACATTGGGTTTAAAACCAGTCACGCAAGGTTAACACACATTTTGGTAGTTTTAGTTTGATTGACTCGTCAGTGATCGATTTAATTTCTAAGCTGGGCTTCACTGCACAAACTTCTGTACTGTACTGGTCAGTGCTACTGTTTTTCCTTGTCCGATGTTGTCTTTTTTGCACTAAATACTGTGCACTTTGTGTTGTTACTGTAGTTTAGAGTTCTGTGTAGTTCTGCGTTCCTTTTGCTAATTATGTTGTTTGCTGTAGACCCTTGGTCATGGGGAAACGTTGTTTCATTTCACTGTGTTCTGCACTGTATATGGTTGAAATGACAAAAAAGGTGTACCGTAATTTCCATGCTATTAAGCGCACCCAAATATAAGCCGCACACACTGAATTTTTGAAACAAATTTTTGACTACAATGAAACTAATGAACTTTACACAGGCTTTAATGAAAGACAGTGTCTGTTACACGGCTTGTATCTAAACAGTAGCCTACCAAGAAAGTCATTGTTCACTGTCTTCCTCCTTTCTTTCACAACAATTTCTCTCGAGGGTTTTTCTTTTGGCATCTGTGTGCGTTTAAAAATCACCATCGGGTGAAGCTTTTCTCCTGATGCCGTGCAGCTCAGAACACAGGTGAAGTGCGTTTTTTCATGCCCCGGTTGTTTTCAGCGTGACGAATGATTCGCCTTTCCTGTAGACAGTCCGATGTGAGCGGCAGGTCAAACGTCAGAGGAACCTCATCCATATTTATGATGTGGTGCGGCCCGATCAGTGGGAGCACATCTGATTTAATATAGAGAGTTTCATTGGTTCACCTGAACCCGTTCAGCAATTTCATTGGTCTAATGTTATGGGGCTCAGTTTTTTGGCTTGAATTTTGTGAAACCGGGAAAAAACCAGGAAAAATCCATAAATTATCCGCTTCATTGTTTTAGCGGCGGGATTCAAAGCGTGGGAAAAAAGTAGCGGCTTATAGTCCGGAAAATACGGTACTTGATTGAAATCTGGTAAATATGAGGGTGCATCATATAAAGTCGATGAGAAAAATTTTACTTCTTTGTCATATTTGATTGGGCAGCTTAGGTTCACTTGGCTTATTCATTGGCTATGTATGTTTGCGAACTAACTAGGATTAGTGTCATTGGCTTGTTGGTTTTTAATGGGTAGTTAATTGATTATTTAGGTCTTTATTAGTTGCAATGGTTTGATCAACTTGGGTATTTATATTTAATATATATCTATCTACTGTATATATGTTGAGTTTAATTTAACTATCTGCAGTTTTTAATTGATTCAACTCTAATATTTATTTAAGTGTCTGGGATTTGGAATAATGTATTGTGTTCAGCTGAAATGAGATCTGAGTGGTGAGGGGGGCTAAAAATGTTTTTTTTTAATTATAAATTTTATTTGTATCCCTTTTTATTTGGTCTATGATATACACCTTGCCAAGTGTGAGGAAACCAAGGAAAAGCAAGGAAAATAATGCATGATATGACAAAGACACCAACAATTATTCAAATATAGTGTTATATAGAGTTTGTTACTGTACCTCTTGACAGTAGGACAGGATCTTGTTGGGCTGGGTAAAGCAGCCTTGACGGCCCTGTGGGTCTGGTTCCCACTGACCTGTCCCAGTGTTTAGGTGCAGAAGCTGACGGCCACAAAACATTGCAATCTGAGGCTCAACCACTAGGGGGCCTCCCACTGGTCCATTCACCTCAGTCATAGCCAGACCCTGACAGGGAGAAGCAGAGACAATTAGCATTCTGAGTGTTTGAGTGTTAGAATGTGAGTATAAGATCCCATTGCTTTAGAGATGTTTCATTTAAACAAGATTAAACATTCTTTCTTTATTCAGATATAAAAAATAAATAAACTCTACCGAAATCATTTTAATCGCATGATGCACACATCCGGCAACTAAAACCGTCCGTGTGAAAACATAGCAAAAGACCCGCCTGGTGTCCTGATGATTTACGCAATTCAAAACACCGTAATTACTTTGAAACATTTACAAGAATATTTTGTCTTCATGCTCTGTTGAGTTTAGTTTAATTAATAATTAACATACATTTGCATAAAGCGTCCATATTTGTCCACGCCCATGTTGATTAGAATTTAAGGTACATCCAGAACAGATAAAATTGTGCGATAAGTTGAAAATAATCATGAGTTCACTCATGACAATCATTTGATAAATCGTGATTAAATATTTTAACCGATGACAGCCCTTATATATATATATAAAATCACTCTTTCTTTTGGAACTGGTAAAATAGCAATCAAACAAAACACAGCACAGCAAGCCTTCCTTAATTTCATCAATTTCCTCTTGTTCTGTCTTCATTCTTTAATCATTGCCTATTATCTTCTGTTATCTGTAGTCCACACATGCCCTTCCCCAGAGATACAACTTGCATCCTCAAATAGTTATTGAAGAATGGACTGATTATTAAGCTGAGATAATTTACCAAAACATCCAGTATGGTTTTGTGATGGCAGTAGGAGATTCAGTGATTAGCTGAGAAACTAGTAATTGTCCAGTGAGCTTTTAAAGCTACAGTGACTTTTAATTCTGGTTCTCAACCTTTAAAGGTTTTGCCCTCTTTTATGCTCCTCTGTGGTTCCTCTAAATGCAATTCCTTGATGGAGTAGAATGTTTTAATACCCTCCCTCATTCCTGCCCTATTTTGTCCTTTTTTTTAAAAGGATTTTCTAATTTGTCCCTTCCTCGTCCTTCTTGAATTCGTACTCCCTCTCAGACACTACCCCCATCTTGACTGTAGCATGTTGTATTGATCTGGGATGTGTTTCTTGTTCCTGGGTAAAAGCCCATGGGACCATCATACAGCTGAGTGAGCAGTAATTCAGGGCTACAGTCAGGTGTTAATACAAGCTAATCGACTGTTCGGCCACTTAAGTACTTAAAAATCACAGACGGGATAAGAGAAAAGTGCAGTGAAAACCAAAGCTGTGCGCTCAATTGATTAGCTGAGCTTGATTGATTTGTTCGATCTGACTGGTTTGTTGGGTTGTATTTGTGAGATGTTGTTTGATAAACTGGTTAGCTCTGGCTAAATGGGTATTGTTTGTGTTTAAGGGTAAAGTGAGGAGCTGGATTTTAATGGTTATTTGAGTTGGATTATGTTTAATAGTTGTTTAGTGACTGAATTTGATTGGTGAGGTGTATATATTTGATTAAATGGTTTTGGTAGGTTATGTGGAGTTGTTTGTTTAGATGTTTTTCCTGGTTAGTTGGCATTGAGTCTGTCTGTAACCAATATATTATCTAAACTTGTTAATACCAAAATAGTATCTAATATTGAAAATACTAATTCATTATCTAAAATTGATAATGTCAATGTAATATCTAAACTTATCTTATTGCCATATCAAAAATTAATCATTGCGAAAAATTATGTAAACTGGATAATATCAACATATTATCTTATCTTAAAAATACAAATACATTATCTTATCTTATAATATTAATTCAGCCAATATATTATCTAAACTAAATTATACTAATATTTTATCCAAACTTGATTATACCATTATATTATCTAAAATGCAAGGATGGAAGATTGATGAGAAGATGTCACACTCAAGCCACCATTGAGACAGCAGATGTTGGGGGGAAACGGATACAAAAAAAAATGGATGAATGAGGAAGTGTCACTACTGGTCTGGGTAAAAATCTTTAAAGTCCTACTTAAAATGTATGAGGAGAAAACTATATATATATATATATATATATATATATATATATATAATATATATATATATATATATATATATATATATATAGAGAGAGAGAGAGAGAGAGAGAGAGAGAGAGAGAGAGAAGAGAGAGAGAGAGAGAGAGAGAAATTTCCCCTCTGTGTGATGAATAAAGGTATATCTTATCTTATATATATATTATATATATATACATATATTTTTTTTTTCTTTCTTTTTTTCATTTGCATAAATATATACATAGCGAAGGATGTAAATATACACCCACCCAGTAAACCAAATGAGAAAACCCATTAGCACATGAGCAGGGAGATAACAATATGCGTAGAGAGCACTATTAGAGCTGCTAGATGAAAAAAATAAAAAAGATCCCCTCCAAAATCCCCTCCTCTTTCCTGAACTGCTGAGTCTGCATTTGTATTGGACCACTTCCCATGATGCAGTGCTGTCTGAAGGTACAAAAAGATCCGGCTAGGAATTCTCTAAAGCATTAAGCTTATTTTCTATCTGTAAATAAAGGCATGTCCTAACATAGCTCTTTACTCTCAACTCCGTAGAGCTCATGTAAAACATGGTGGGATTATTAGAGCTGAATCGTAACTGACCACTGGGAGCAAAGTGAATTACATCAGGAATTAACTATACCCCTGCCTTCTATTACCTTTAAATATAATATGTAGTTTTATTACGATGACACATTAGTAGTTTTACACACCTATAACACATTGTTTTAAAGACAACGTAAAACTGTTATAAGCACTGTCATAATTATTGATGAAAACAAGATCATAAAAAGCATTGTAGTAACTCTAGAGACACAATTAAAATCTGGTTCACTCATAAAAGCCTATTTGAAGAACGACAAAACACACAGCTGTACAGAAAAAGAAAAACATTGTGCACCATGTCAATGGTGCTAATATGTTTAATAACCTTAAGGCTTTGAATGCATAAGGATTGGTTTGTTTTGGATAATGTGCTTCTGTGGTCTCTGGAGAGCCAAGATAACGGCATGCTACTCTAGCTAATCAAGCATATCTGGTTGCTCAGCTAATGGCTAAATGGATGGCTTCTTTTTCCCCCCCTCTCCTTTTCTTTCTTTTTTTTCTACGCAGGAGGAAAGTCAATGCCGCACAACTGACTTCCGGATATCTGAGAAGATAACTCTTTGTTCACCTCTGATTCGGAGTACCCCTCCTATACACGTCGGCATATGCGCATACACACAGACACACGTTGCACGCATGCACTCGCATTCCCTGAGTGCTTCAATACTTAGACTTGCTGATTTATGACAGCATTCCTGTTATTGATCACTACATCAGGAGCCCAAGGGTCTGCCTTAATGATTGCATGCACACACGCATACAACAGTAAACGTGCACATGCACGACCTGTTTCAAATCAAGGCTCAGATTACATCGGTCAAGGACAAATACATGGTCCTGTGATACATAATATATCATTCGTTTTACTTTTTTATTTCACAACACTCTTGTATGCTTATTGTATTAATATATTAACGTAGTGCACTCCATCGAATAGACTATGCTGCGTATAGTAACAACTTCAAGACACCTTTTTAATTTGCATATTTTTGTCAAAATATTTATGTACACATGTACGATGGCAATTTACTGTTTATTAAGAGGATAAAACCCTTCAGGAGGTGCTGCTATCAGAAACGAATCATCATAATGGGGAAAAACTGTCAACTGTACTTTTTCACATATTTATTTCATTTAACACTATTAGCAATTAATTTATAACACTTAAAACACCCCAACACCACACGATAACATAATACAAACACAGAATATCTTTTCCTCACCATGATCCTTTGACATTCATTTGTATCTGCAATTATATGTACTGTATTTTCATCTGACCCAATCAGGAACTTAAAGAAAGCTAACTGACTGGCTAGCATTCAGCAGGCCTATGGGCTTTTTAATTAGCATTCCGATCAGGACTTTTTTTTTTTTCTTCATACTGAAAATGAAGCCTATCGACTCTAGCATTTCACAATATTCAAACAAGCCACTGCATTAGCAGTTAAAATGTTATTAACAATCATAACGTTATTAGCCGAACTCTTTTACAGCTTAATCATTATGGGCATGTAGGCATTTATAATCAAATAAGCGGCTAATTACACTTAAAGTGTTTCTCAAGACTTCAGAATATGGCCGAAATGAGATGAAATAAATGGTGGAGGATTAAACCGCAAAGTAAAAAAAATTTGGATGAACAAATCGTGACTCTAAGATGACTGCTGTGAACGTATTCACTCTGCTACATTCTTTTCTCCATTTTGTTGGTCTCTCTCTCTCTCTCTCTCTCTCTCTCTCTCTCTCTCTCTTCTCTGACAGACAGACAGACAACAACGAACAGACGACAGACAGACAGACAGACAGACAGACAGACAGACAGACAGACAGAACAGACAGACAGATAGATAGATAGATAGATAGATAGATAGATAGATAGATAGATAGATAGATAGATAGATAGATAGATAGATGCCATATATGGTTCATTCCAAACTGTTACACAAAGATGGAGGCACACATTTGTATGG
>JBCEWE010001776.1:0-23418 GCA_039877035.1 Silurus lanzhouensis
TTATCACACTACCCCCTAACCTGTAACCCTAAGTATAATCCTACCCCTAACCCTAAATTATGACCCTACCTGACCCTGTAACCCTACTTTATAATTCTGCCCCTAACCCTATAACCTAACTTAAAACCCTACCCCTATCCTATACATAATTTATAACCCTTCCCCTAATTCTGTAACCTAATTTATAACCCCCCCTAATTATGTAACCCTAAATTTACAATCCTACCCCTAACCCTAATTTATAACTTTACCACTAAACATTGTAACCCTAATTTTGTAACCATACCTCTAACCCTGTAATCCTAATTATGACCCTAACCTAAATTATCAGCATACTTAACCTTGTTACCCTAATTCCCTAACCCCACCCTTAACCCTGCAACTCTAATTTGTAACTCAACCGCTAACCCTGTTACCTAACTCGTAATCCTACCTAATCCTAAAACTCTAATTTGTCAACCTACCCTGAACCTGGTAACCCTCAATTATAACCCTATTTTCTAACCTGTAACCCAAAATTATAACCCTACCCCTAACTTTAATTTATAATCTACTCTGACCCTGTGAAACTTATTTATAACCCACCTCTAACCCTGTACCTATTTATAACCCTACCCTAATTCTGTAACCCTAAATTATAACCCTCTTCTTAATCCTGTAACCCTAAAATTGTAACACCCTCTAACCTGCAACTCTACTTCATAACCCTAGCCCCCCTGTAACTCTAATTTATAACCCAACCCTAACCCCGTTGCCCTACTCATAACCCTAACCCTTATCTTGTATCGCTAATTTATTACCCTACCCCTAACCATGTAACACAAATTATATCCCTTACCCTAACCCTTTGCTCTAATTTATTGCCCTACCCATAATCCTGTAAACCTAACTTATAACCTACCCTTAACCATGTTACCCTACTTATAACCTATCACTACCCCGTTACTCTTTATAATTTAACCCAACCTGTTACCCTAATTTAAACCTACCACTAACTCTGTAACCCTAATTTATAATTCTATCCCTAACCTTTTTACCTTAAATTATAACCCTCCCTATCCTTTAACCCTAACTCATAACCTACCCATAATATTGTAATTTTTTACCCTACCTTCCTGACTTTATAACCCCCCCTACCCCTGTTATCCTAATTATAACCCTACCTCTAACCCAGTAACCATAAAATTATAATTCTACCTCAACCCTAACCCTAATTTATAACCCTGACCCTAACCTGCAACCCTATTTTATTACCCAACCCATAAGCAGTAACCCTAAATAATAAGTCGAGTTTATTTGTATAGCGCTTTTCACAACAGACATTGTCTCAAAGCAGCTTTACAGAAATCAACAGTTAAGGTGAACGGTGTGAATTTGTCCCTGATGAGCAGCCGTGGCGACTGTGGCAAGGAAAACGCCCCTTAGATGTTATGAGAAAGAAACCTTGAGAGGAACACTCAAAAGGGGAACCCATCCTCATTGGGTGACATCAAGAGTTTGATCATAAATTTTTTAACAACAGAACACTGGAGAGTGAGAACTAACATGATTACTGGAGTATAAGATTATAAGTAATGTTCTTTCTACAGTCTTCATGGTTATAAAACAGGAGCTACTGAGCTCAACATTTTAACAAACTTTGTAACGTTATTCAGATTAACAATAATGTAGACTTTTACACGCAGTTATATTGTAGTTTGGACAATTAAGTTACGACATGATGTGAACTCACCTGAGAGTGTTCTTTAACGTACCATAAGCTGAAGCCACCGGGATTTGTCCCATTAACGTTATCTGTTACATCAGTCTAGTTAACTTACAATTGCTGAACTAACTTAGTCGTTAATTTCTGCATTTAACTTTCTCACACGTGACTTATATGCCACCACCCAAGTAAATAAAAATGACGAAGCGAACTCAGCGGTAATACAGCCTCGCCTCCCCTCCTCTTCATATACGCTAGGGCACACCAACATTACGCTGATATTCGGTCCATTTTAAATACATTTTTAAGTTGTCGTGCTGTAACAACCGAATTTTAGCTGAACATTCAGTGGTTTGAAAAAATACAGTCACCGTGATGCTAGAAATGCTGGCGCCTTTAGAAAGTTACCACAGAACAGCACATGTTTATGACTGCTAGAGCGCTGATAGATACTGTGTCTCAGCAGCAGTTCCTTTGGGCTGTGGATAAATAACGCTTTGGTTTTTATTATTTCTCCATCCATGGGTTACAGCAAAAGTAGCAAAGTGGGAGTGAGCAATCAGATGGAGCAGCTTGAATCCCTATACCATATTTCTCCTGCCTCTCAACAATAATCGATGATTCTACCGTGGGGCAGAATGAGTTAGAGTATTGCTTTGAAGCTGATTTTAATTTTTTTTTCATTTTAGGTGCCTTGTTTGACATTAAACAGATTAAATGTCATTATTTCTAATAATTTTGGTTAAAATTGTAGGTTTGCCAGAAGCAGCCAGCTGCGGGTCGATCAGTCCTCTGCTTGTTTCTCATGACTAATTGGAATGGGTTTATTTATTTATTAACCAATTTTTATATAATTTATTCCATGCAAGTTGTGATTTGTATTCCTTCCTATAGTTTCTATAATAAACTGATTAGTGAAAAGTGCTTTCTGTAATATCGCTATAAACACGTTGTGCCTCAGGGGTGGATCCTGTGGTAAGTGCTATATGAATGGGGGGAGGATGGAAAGAAGAGGAAAGATGGAAAAAGAAGAAGAATGAGGGTTGATGCGGTAAACGGTGCAGATTCAACTACTGTTGAACTCTATACTTTAGGAAGGGGGTTTTATGGCTAAAAAGAGATGTTAAATTTCTAATTCTCTGTCTATTCTGTGGATTCATGGTTAGGTTCCTACAGTTCAAGATCATATAGTTAGTAAAAGTGCTTCAAAGAGGATTAATATCAAAACATTATTCTGATGATGATCAGAATTCCCTCACACACCAACACACACACACACACACACAGTAATTTTTTTTATGTACATTGACATTGTATGAAAGCTTTGTAATTTGCACCAGAATTGTTTTCCATTACAAGTACGATTGCCACCACCAGCTACAATTGAGAATGTCATGACACAGGAAACCACAAACCGCAAACAGGAGTCATTGCCCCCTACAAACATGGCTGCATGGACTACATTCCCCAGACCTCAGCTACAGTTCCATGTTCACAGTCACCAGTTCCTAATTGATTACACCTGCACGCAATTTGGTGGTAGAATTTAAAAGGATCACAAAGCCTATGCTCATGAATGTCATCTGAGAGCACACATAAGACAAGCATGAGTATGGAAACAGCTTTAAAGAAAACAGGCCATATGATATGAGGTTAATCATAAGTTTAAGAACTGCACTAAAGGTACACAGCAGCACCAATGGAGTCAAAAGGGACACCAGTTAAAGTTATGAGAAATGCAAGGAAGAAAGCAGGATAAAGGAAACACTAAATAGAGGATGTTCACTCACCAATGTGGGAAAGAACGTTGAGGTGAAATGAAGGTGTGGGAAAAGTGAGGCAAAGGTATTAATCCTGTGGATAAGTTAAGCATTAAATTGTACTTATGATCATCTAAATATAAATAAAAATACAGAAGGCTATAATGTGTGACTTGAGGAAAAACTATGGTTCCTATGATATTAGGAGTTCCGTGACCAACCGTACATGCAGAACGCCATGGTATCTCATTAAGGAAAGAACAGGACTTTGGCCATGAAGCACAGTGGAACAGCAGCACTGCTTAGAGAGATGTTTCAGTAAGAATATCTACAGCTGGTCTACACATTCTCTCAGCACTTAAATATTTTCAACGGCTGTTGCTGCTTACAGCATGTTTATCTACAACAGCTGTGACTCTACAAATCTCACCATTTCTCATCTTCAGGGTCATTTAAAGCAGAGTTTTTGTTCTTGTCTTGTTCTCCGTATACACAAAATGACTAAAAAAAAATCTAACCTGTTGTCTGTAGTCTTTCAAACATTGTTCTATACGACAAATTCGAATGTCAAGTGTGTGGGGCTTTTGTGCAGCCTGCATGCTAGTGTACTGAGAACCTTTCCAGACTGTTAGGATCAACCCAGTGCCCAGTGATGCCGATTTAACCTCCTTCTCCTTGACTCCAACAATCTTTGTTCATGCCATGAAATTGATCCCTGATTTTTTTCTTTCTTTTTTTTATATTAGTCTTCATCTTAAGTGCCATCATCCATCTTATGTCACAAGTGGTCCTCGACATGAGCGTGATGTTAGGCTGAAATCATACAAAACATTTTAAATGATTGCTGTTCTACCACACTTAAGGGTTGGAGACTCTGCATCACAAACTTCAACACTGCATGATCAACTTTGTTAATATCTTAAGCTTAAGCTGTCTGGAGGTTGAAGGAGCTCCTTTCTGTTTCCCTACTCTTGGTGCTGTTAGGGCATTATATCTCTGCATATGGCTACTATGCTTTCTGTGCAAAAGGAACTTCAAACTACATATCCAGAGATCAGCCTCCTCTCTTTGACAAATAAATGAACAGTCATGTGCATTTAGAGTGTCAGATGTGACTTACGGAGTCAAGTCAAGTTTATTTCTATAGCACTTTTCACAACAGACATTGTCTCAAAGCAGCTTTACAGAAATCAACAGGTGAACAGTGTGTATTTGTCCCTGATGAGCAGCTGTGGCGACTGTCGCAAGGAAAAACTCCCTTAGATGGTTTGAGGAAGAAACCTTGAGAGGAACCAGACTCAAAAGGGGAACCCATCCTCATTGGGTGACCATCAAGATGTGATTATAAATCTTTCAACAATACAGAACACTGGAGAGTGAGAACTAACATGAGCACTGGAGTTAATGTTCTTCTACAGTCGTATACAGTCATTATAATTATAAAACTAGGAGCTACTGAGCAACTCATAAAATAGCTCAACATTTGGGATCATCACAGATCCAACACCAGCTAACCTTGGGCTTGGCCGGCTCTGCGCCACTTATCCACTAAACCCCAAACTCTAACCCTAACCCTTGTCGAGAAAAATATTTTAATCAACCTTATCCAGCGTGTGTTATAATCAACTAAAATTAATCCAACAAATGAACCTAATAATTATTGTAGAACTATACAATAGAAGTATTTTGATAAAACCTATTTAGCCTATATTTTAATCAAACTTATACTTGTGTAAATAGGTTATATAAGTAAAATGATAATAGTAAGGAATTTATGTCTGAGAGTAGAATAGAGTCTGACTGATGTTATGAGTGTGTTGAATAGACAAATAACGAAGACAGCATTGAGGAGATCTAAGCATGTTTATTGGGATAAAAAAGCTTGTGGGCTTCTGCAGCTGCAGAAGACATGAGGGAGTATTCTGTCTCGGAGTCGGGCAAAGAGGCCGAAGATGTAGGAGAATAATCGGTGGGAGACCAGGGTGAGGGATAAGGAGAAGACTGTGGTCTTGCTGCAGGAAAGCAGGTGTCATTGTCAAGGTCGTCATCATAAGTTTGGGTCTGTTGGTTGGAGGCAGCAGAGAGGTCAGATGAGGTCTGTGTGTGCCCATATTATGTGTAATGGTGCTCTGCAAAATGGGAAGAGGCAGACAGGGATTCTCTGGAACAGTTGGGCTAGAGAGATGTTCAAGAAATCTAGCAATCTCGGTAGCAAGTGAGAAGAGCTGGAATTGGCGATATTGTGTGCTGAGACCACTCTTAGGAGATGTCCCAGAACATCTGCGTGATGGAGCTAAACAAAAGAGACCAACAGAGATAAGATGTTAAACAGGGTAAAATCACAGTGACAAAAACACACATTGCTCGGTGAATGCAAGAATAACAGGCTTGCAAAAAGCGATCTCTTGTGAAGATTCTACACACTATGTAACAATCAGTTTAGAGAATACAAATAAAGTATAAGCTAGGCACTTGCATAATCAAGTAAAGTAATTTAGTTAAACATATATAGACAATCTAATACACTGATCTAGCTAGATTCAATGAATGTAGAATAGCAAACAGCATTATAAAAAGAATAAAAGCATAACACTTATCCATTGCAGATACAGAAAAACAAAATAGGCCGCAAAATAGTTGTTCACACTTGAAAGGCTGAAGCAATGTATTGTTGCATTTAGAGAGAATAAAGGCTTTATACATACTTTTTAATAAAACCAGATAAAGTCCGAATATAAGGGGAATGGAGGGGACTAGGAACACCAAATATGGGACCATATGGAAGGAGTGAAAGACCAAGGCCAAAGATAAGGGGAATTAAAACAAAGAGGGCAGAATTTTTCAAGATGAAGAAATTAGAAAAAAAAAAACAACAAAAAAAGAGACACCAGGTGTCTTCAGGGTATAAATACGAGCGCGAGCAAACAGCATGTGTGCTTTATCATTTTGAAGTGTTGAAATACCCACCTTCTATTAGGCTCATTAGAACGTGTATGGAATAAAGATGTTTTGCTTTTACTCATCCAAGACTGAGGATCCTTCATTGGCTATTTGTGTCCTATAATATTTTTGTCTTTTTAGAATTTAGCAACATTGGGAATCCTCCCTAATTAACCCCAACCCTAAACACAGTAATACAATAACACAATTTAAAGCCATGCTATATGTTTAAAACCATACCTACTTATTGGTCTCCGTTTCTTTTTTTTTGTATTTATACACTGTGATGTGTATATACTTTAATTATGTCTCTACTTTTTATATATTTGCACATTTTCTTTTCTTTGCTGCTGTAAACAAAAATGTTCCCACTGTTGGACAAATAAAGGTATATCTTATTTTACCTTATCCTGAGTTACACTATTAACATGATTAACTTGAGTATCAACACTGAAATATTTCAGGTAAAGTGAATCGAATCCAAAGGTGACACTCAAACATATATACACTTTTGATAAAGACTGGCAGAGTAACATGGTGCAGTGATTATAAAAAACTCTAACAGGTAAATATTTAACATTACCAAAGATGCTGAAGTTTCTGCAGAACGTTTACTTTATTTTTTTTACAAAGAATTAAAAATGGAACAAATTAAACAATAACTCAACTTCATTGTCTGCACTGTTGGATGGTGTGCACGCACATCGGTGTCTCGGTTTTCTGTACCTTAACCCATTACGATCAACTACTAATTCGTAATCGCCCATACTTTCATCGTCTCTGAACTGAAGCATCCAAAAAATTTTTTGATTTTGTGATAGTAGGGTATCTGTAAGAATGAAAGGGAAAGTTTAGAGACCTGCGACGTTGTATGGATTAGAGACAGTAGCATTGAGTAAAGACAGGAAGTGGAGCTGGAGGTATCAGAGCTGAAGATGTTGAGGTTTTCGTTGGGAGTGACGAGGATGGACAAGATTAGAAATGAGTTTATTAGAGGGACAGCGCATGTAGGATGTTTTGGTGACAAGGTGAGGGAGGTGAGATTGAGATGGTTTGGACATTTGCAGAGGAGGGACATGAATTATATTGGTAGAAGAATGCTGAGGATGGAGCCACCAGGTAGAAGGAAAAGAGGAAGGCCAAGGAGGAGGTTTATGGATGTGGTGAGGGAAGAAATGCAGGTAGTCGGTGTGAACGAGGCAGATGGATAGGAAGAGAACTTGGGCAGATTGAACACAAGTCGTGCAGCTGCATTTTGGATCATTTGCAGTGCACGAATAGTGTTCAGGGGAAGATCTGCCAGCAGAGAGTTGCAGTAGTAAAGTCTTGAAATGACAAGAGACTGAACAAGCACCTGAGCAGCCTGTATGGACAGAAATGGTCGAATCCTTCAGATGTTGTAGAGAAGAAATCGACAAGAACGAGCAACATTAGCTAAATGTGGAAAGAAGGACAGTTTATTGTCCATAGTTACCTCAAGGTTACGAGCAGTGGCTGAAGGGGAGAGCAGAGAGTCATGAAGTGTTATTTGGAGATCTTGACCTAGAGATGAATCACCTGGGATGCCCAGCAGTTCTGTTTTGCTGGGGTTGAGTTTAAGTTGGTGAGCACTTATCCATGGAGATATGTCTGTCAAGCATGCTGAGATCCGAGCGGAAGCTGTGGTATCTGATGGAGGGAAAGAAAATATTATTTTAGGGTCATCTGCATAGTGGTAAGAATACCCATGTGAGGATATGACTTACATTTGCGGCATTTGGCAGACGCCCTTATCCAGAGCGACTTACAACTGAGCAGGGAAGGTTTTAGGGCTTTGCTCAAGGGCCCAGCAGTGGCAGCTTGGTGGTGGTGGGATTTGAACCTGTGATCTTGTGATCCAAAGCCCAATGCCTTAACCACTGAGCTACCACCTCCCCATGACTGCACCAATGGAGTGGGTATAGAGGGAGAAAAGTAGGGGACAAAGTACCGAGCCTTGTGGGACACCAGTGGTGAGTCTGCACAGGGCAGATGTGGATACCCTCCATGTTACCTGGTATGAGCAACCTTCCAGGTAGGAAGCAAACCATTCCCATGCTGTTCCGCAGATACCGAGGCTCATGAGGGTTGACAAAAGTGTCTTGTGGTTGACTGTGTCAATGCTGCTAAAAGGTCCAGGAAGATAAGAACAGATGACAGCTTGGCTGACCGAGCAATATGCAGTTTCTCAGAAACAGCCAAAAGGGCCGTCTCTGTGGAATGTGCCTCTTTAAACCCAGACTGGTTAGGATCATGGAGGTTGTTCTGTGAGAACATGCACATGTTGTATTTTAACTAATTATTTCTAGAGATTTGTTCAAATCAACACCAAATTTAGTATGCATAATCTAAACGCCTTTGCAACGCTAAATTGCCAAGATCTAGAGTTTTCGTTGAAGGGCGTGTCCGTGGCGGTCTGACAAATTTTGCTGTTTCGCCATCAAAAAGGAAGTTGCTATAACTCAGACATACAATGTCCAATCTGCCCCAAACTTCACATGATAAGACTCCTGATCTGAACAGATCTACATTTTCATAATCGGTTATAGTCATAGCACCACCTGCTGGCAAAAGGAAGTGTCATGTTTTACTGTGCAATTAACTATTCCTAGAAATTTATTGACATCAACATTTTGTTTTGTCAGTCTTTTTTAAAGGCCTTCACGATAGTGAATTGTAAAGATCTTGAGTTTTTGTTAAAGGGCGTGTCCATGGTGCCGTGACAAATTTGTCAATTAAAGATGTTTTGCCATGGGAATAAAGTTGTAACTTGGGCATAAATTGTCAGAATTTTTCCAAACCACACAGAATATTAAATATGTAGTTATAATAATGAATACAAGTGTATAACAGAGCAGTTCTTGCATAAGTGTGGTAATGAATGTCCTGTTCCATGTGGAAAACATCAAGTAAAGAACAGCTATGGATTTGTTTTACTTGTCATTATAAGATAAATAAAAGTGAAATGTCAGCAGAAAGTGCTGTAAACAATTTGGAATTGCAACCCATCCCTGAAGAATTGCGTTGTCTCAATAGTCTAAAACAACATTTGATTTTATTACATATTCCGTTTATGAACATGTTAGCATTACCAAAAGGTCAGAATGGGGTTCATGTCTCTATTACTTGTGTCCCAGCTAATGTTAAAAACACAACAAATGTTTTGCCTAGAACAGAAGGTGAAGGGTCATCAGTATGTGTTAAATTAAAACGCAAGTTGACATATAAAAGGTCCTTATAACTTTCAATATGTTGATACCACAAATATTAAGCAAGCATTATGTTACTTAAAACAATGTAACAAGTGTTATTCTGATATTGAATTGAATCAGGATTGGATAAATGAGTTTAGTAAGCAAGACAGTGTAGATGATGACAGCATTGCAGAGAGTGAAGTAGAAAATGAATGTCAGATGTGAGCTACGGAGTCAAGTTTATTTCTATAGCACTTCTCACAACAGACATAAAACACAAGGTATGAGTGCTTGGTGACTGGGAGGTAGGCCAGTGCACAACATGGACACTGGGCTTGGCCGGCTCTGCACCACTTATCCCACTAAACCCCAACCCTAATCCTCTAACCCTAACCCTTGTCGAGAAAATATTTTAAATCAACCTTATCTAGCATGTGTTAAAATCAAACTAATATTGATCCAACAAAATTAACCTAATAATTAGCATAGAACTTATTAGATACAATAGAAGTAGTTTGATAAAACCTATTTAGCCTATATGTTAATCAAACCTATAACCTATTTACACAAGTATAAGCAAAATGATGATAAGGCATGTATGTGTGAGAGTAGAATGAAGTCTGACTGATGTTATGAGTGTGTTAAATAGACAAAGAACAAAGACAGCATTGAGGAGATCTAAGCATGTTTATTGAGATAAAAAAAAGCATGTTCATTGTTTTGTTTTGGATTAAAAATGCCCCACAGATAGATACAAATTCTGATGAAGTTGTTGAGTTTGTTGACAAATGTTACATGTGAGGTTTCTAGTGAAAATGAGGAATTGCACAATATTATTACATCAGTGCAACTTCACAGTAAACACCATTCACAAACATGTCAAAAGAAAAATACAGTTTGTCGTTTTAATTTTCCTAAACCACCAACAAGCAGAACTTTTATTTGTCGAAGAAAAGTGGAAGATGAGTCTGAGAAAGAAGGATCTGGTGAAAGTACATGTGAAAATCACCAAATGAAGGTGGATTATGCTCAGAATATAACATCAGCAGTTTAAACAGCTGTTTTAGAAGAGAAGTTCAAGTCTGTAGAAAGTGTGTTTGAAAGTGAAGGAATAAATCAGGATTTATATGAAATGGCATATAGGCGTGTAAATAATACCAACAGCAATTAAATGAAGCGTGGGTTAATCAGTATAATAAATAAGCTCTTTTATGCTGGAATGCCAATATGGATATTCAGTATGTAACTGATGCTTATGCATGTATTGTTTATATAATTTCCTACATTTCAAAATCTGAAAGGGAAATGGGTTTATTATTAGCGAATGCTCAACGGGAAGCTACAACTCAGGGTAATGTCGATGCCAAACAAGCTTTAAATAAATGAGGCAGTGTGTACTTGCATAATCGTGAAGTTAGTGCACAAGAGGCAGTGTATAGGCTGACAAATATGCATTTAAAGGAGTGTTCCAGAAATGTTCAGTTTATTCCCACGGGTGAGGATTCAGTTCGTATGAGTTTACCATTGCAAGTTCTACACAACAAGTTGCAGTCGCAAACTGTAAGAAGTGAGAGATGTGGAGGACAAGTTTGGTTGATTGTTACAAGAATAGACCACGTCAGTGTGTTTTTGATGATATGTGCTTAGCCACATTTGCGTCTGAGTATCGCATTACATCTAAAAGGTCAGTCTCCTAATGAAATGACATTAGATAATAATCTTGGTTTCATTGTTAAAAGAACACGTACTCAGCCTGCAGTTGTTCATTATGCACGATTTTCAGTGACTAAGAAAAAAGAAAATAGTTTGAGTCATGTTGAAGGGTTAAGCATCAGTCATTCCTTAAACAAAACCCAGATGGCTGTTTTTAATAAAATAGGGCAGTGGTGTTTGGGTAAAATTAAAGGAGAAAATACAAAACCATTTCATTTGTTTGTTACTGGTGGTGCAGGAACAGGCAAAAGTCATTTAATTAAAGCCATAAAATATGAGTCTTCACGACTATTGTCTCAGATTTCTTTGAATCCAGATGATATTTGTGTTGCTTTAACAGCACCAACAGGCATTGCAGCATACAATTTAAAGGCTGCAACAATTCACAACACATTTAGTATTGACACAAATGTAAAGTTGCCATACACACCGTTGGGTGAGGACAAATTAAATACTAATCATAGACAAAATATCTATGGTTGATCATAAATTAATGGCATATATACATGGAAGATTACGTGAAATGAAACAGAGTGGAGATTTGTCTGCTTTTGGTGATGTGAGTGTAATTGCTGTTGGGGACTTTTTCCAATTGCCTCCTGTGAAGGGAAAAGCAGTGTATGTGGACGTACCTGAAATGAGTTTATGGAGTTGTTTTGGTGTTGTTGAACTCACACAGGTTGTTGGACAAAAGGACAGTAATTTTGCTGAAATGTTAAACAGGTTAAGGCAAAGAAGCAAAACAACTGCACTAAACAAAGATGATTTAATCATATTATCAAGTTGTGACAAGGTTGAGGAAGATAATGTATCTTTGCACATTTATGCTACAAATGATCAAGTTCATATGCACAACTTGAAGCAGGTGATAAAAATGTGTCCGGAAATTGAAACGATGGAGGCAGAGGATTATGCACCGAGTAAAAAAACAGGCAAAATAGAATTAATAGCTGGTCATCATGTAAAGGTTCATAACACACGTTTGCCAGAAAAGTAACTTTTAGGCATAGATGCACGTGTTTGTTTGATGATAGTCATGTGGGATTGAAAAGACAAAAACAAAGTTCATTTGAGGCAGCAAAATTGCTCCATTCTACACCTATATATGTAGAAGAGGAAAACGTTTGTACGAAAGCTGGTTTTCACCATCAGTTTCCTTTAAAACTAGCATGGGCATGCACAGTACATAAAGTTCAGGCTTTAACTGTTGAGACTGCTGTCGTTAGTGTAAAGTGTTTGCACCTGGTCAGGTTTATGTAGCTTTGAGCGGGTAAGGAGTTTGTCAGGGTTAATAATTAAAGACTTTAGTGAAAAGACCATTTTCTGTAATGATCAGATTTGTGAAGCTCTTCAAGAAATGCCATCTTTTATGGCACATGATGAATCATTGGTGACAGTACAAGAGAGTTCCTTTTCTGTGTTTATACTGAATGTACAGAGTTTGCGTTGCCATAAAGAGGATTTAAATGTGTTTATTCAACATGTATTGCTGTAACTGAAACATGGCTGCCAGAACACTATCTGCATCTGAAAGTGTACATTTAGAAAACTACAACTTTGTGGGTATTCCTCGTTGTGTTGCATACACAAGTAAATGTCCTCCTTTCAATGATTTGAAACTACAACAACACGGTGGAGTTGGAGTTTATACAACATGTGGAGTGCCAAACACTATTATACCAATTCCAAATCTTAATTTAGAATGCCTGTTGACACATTTTCCTGAAAATGATATTTAGCTTGGTGTTATTTATAGACCACAAACATACCCTTTGTGTAGTTTTAAAGAAAATATGTGCAGGTTAATTGATCAGCTGCCTTCAATTTCAAATAACATTGTGCTTGTGGGAGACTTTAATAATGATGCATTAAAGTCTAATTCTGTGTGCTCTTTTATGGCAGATAGGGGTTTTATTCAACATGTTGAGGAACCTACAACAGAAAAAGGAACATTAATTGACCATGTGTACATAAAACATATGACAAATTTCTCAGTACACACAGATATTGTGCCAGTGTACTTTAGCACACACGAGGGAATTTTCTGCTCATTTAAACTTTCAATTCAAATGGTCTCTGATTCTCTGTCGAAATATTTGACAGAAGAAAACACTTATCTAAATTATCCACTGTTATTTTAATTGTATTACATTTACATTAACAAAATAATCATGTACATTCTGCTTCAGGTATAAAACCATTAGGATTTAAAATAGTTTCCTACAAAAGGTTTCTTGTTCTTGCATTGCAACAGCAGGATCTTGGCATAGTAAACACATCTGTAACCATTTAGCTTATTCTTGCAATGTGTTCTGCTATAGAACAAAATATTGGATTTTGTAGCGTAACAGAACAGAACAGTTATTGTGAGTACTGTGCATCCCTTATTAACACATGCTGTTGCTAACACAACTCTTTTAGCTTTCCCTATAATATATCTGAGAACAAAAAGCAAAAATGCACTGGTAATGGTACTCCAGGTCAACCACCTGGATGGGGTTCAAGTCCCTGCAGTGTACTTGCTTGTTATTATTTACAATAATACTAAAATGTGTTATTATAGACTTCACACAAAAGTAAATAAAACACCATATAACTAAGTGTAAAAATGTTGATAAAAGTTTATTTCAGCAAAGAAAATAACATAGCTAGTGTTGTGAGACAGAACATTTGACTGTATTCCTGTAATTCATTCTGTATTTTCTAAGGATGAAGTTGATACAAATTGCATCATACAGACTGTTGGCACAAGGGAATATTTTAGTATATCTTCATTGTAAAGTGCTCTGCACTGCCTTCCTGTTACAGTTTGAGTTTATATTTCAATACAATGGGTCTCATTCGCTAATAATTGCGTACGTGTTTTGTATTTGGGAGGTTATGCTATGCAGGTAGTTGGTTTGAAAGAGGCAGATGTAGAGGACAGGGGGGTGTGGAGACGGATGATCAACAATCAAGGATTACAGGATCAACTGTGGCAACCCCTAATGGGAGAAGCCGAAAGAAGAGGAAGAAGAATTGGAGTTCTCCACTAGCTATCTATTAGTATAAAAAGTCATCCAAAAGTGTCTTTCAGACATAGTTGGAGTTCTAATAAAGTCTAAAAAACTGCCCTCCACAGTTGAAAAGATGCTCAAGGCTGCCTGGTACAATGAAAACTGTGTCTTATTCCATCTTTTGGTCACTCACATGGCCTGTAGAATATTACGAGTCTCTGTGGCTACACACAAAAGCTGAACAAAGGCAAATGTATGTAATTTATCTGTAAGCCCATGTAAAGAACCATCGCATCACCAGCATGGAGACTTTTTTCATATTAAGGATACCTTCCAAATGTGATATTTACATAATATATACATTACATTAGTGACAGTCAAACTAAATAATTACAATTAAAATGAGTGGCACCTTTTATAATCTGCCATTGTAAAATAATTGTTTTCATTAATGCATAAAAAATTATAATCCAGTATTTTTTCTGAATTGTGCATAATGTTTATACTTTTGGCACTTAGTATTTTACTTATATATTATTATATACTTATATAAGCATATTATACTAATACTAAAATGTAAATGCAGGACATTTTTTCTACAAGAGATCGTGATAATTGTTGCTGTGTATTCGGCATGTTCTAGAGGCAGGATCATGGATAATAACCATAACCATTGTGGCAGCGGCGCGCACCCGTGTATTATCCATGATGCTGCATCTAGAACATTCCTCGTGATCACTAATACATTTTCTGTGTTTTCGGCACAATAGAATGCTCTATGCAGCATCATATAAAATAAACAATCATTTATGCAGCTGGCGCGTCCACGCGAGCCGATGCGGTCTCGTCCACGCGCATCCACGAGAAAATTAATTTGTGATAACGAGAAAACAACTTTAGTTATGATGAGATCACGAGAAAATTAATTCATGATCACGACAAGACAACTCGTTATATCGAGATCAGGAGAAAATGAAAACGAAAAACGGATCATTAATGGCCTTTTAGGACTTCCGTACTTTTAGCTCCTTTCCCCAAAATATTATATCGCGCAGTCTTAATTGAAGGCCCGCCCCTTCTCCGCACGTGTGCTGCTGAGTGTGCAGAATTGAGTGAGTGAGGCAGAGGTCTGGACAAGTTCAACAGGAGACTTTACCTACTGCGCGCTCATCTTAATACAGCCGAGACTTTCACCTTAAAGGGAAGAGTTCACACCATTTATGCACTTTTTTATAACTCATTATTAGCACGCAGGTGCGGCCTTGGGAACGTTTTTATTTATTAATGATTTATAATTTTAACCTCTGACCTCATGCTCAACATAATGAGAATTTTGATATTAATTTGACATGATATTAATTAAGAATTGTTCAGTGCTGTATAACATCGTTTTAAATTCAGTTTTGATGGCCAAATTGTTTTCCAGTGTTAATTGGGTGAAAATAGACAGTTAATCCTCCACTGAAATCAGTTTCATATTTCTGTAGGCCAGGATGTTGCTTATTTGGCCACTGGGAAGTTTTAGAGTGGGGGAGGAGAACAGTAGAATGGCTTAGTGTGGGGGAGGGGAACAGCAGGCCACTGGGAAGAAGTTGGTGTAGTTTAGTGTGGGGGAGGGGAACAGTAGAGGCTGTGCTGCAGTACAGAGACTCATGAAGCTCACTACAGAATTGCAACAGGAAGTTTAAGAAACAAATCAGAATCGAAAAGAGAAAATAATAAGGAACAGAGTGAACTTGAAATGTATGTGGAGGAATTTTGTGTTTGCTTCTTTGTGAGCAAAATATATTAGTTATATTATTAGTTTATTATATGATATATTATTAGTTACAGTTATTAAAATGTTACAAATCATTCCAAACCCACATTATTGTCAGGAATCCACCTGCCATGCCCCCTTTGGGGGCTGTCATTGCCTCCGCTTTCTCTAAAGCTCCGGGCTTCATTCATTGAACACACCTGAGACTCATTCACTCACTAATCACCTGCTCCTCTATAAACCCCTCATTCACCCACTGACTTCTCACTCTCTCCACAGTTGCGCTTCCTTTCCGAAGCGCACCCCGAATTACCCCAATCCTCCCGGCACTGTTTTGGATCTATGTTCATGCGTTTAGCGCAACATTTAACCCGTGACTGTACGTGAAGTATTTATGTTGGCTCTGCCTTGTTTTGTAAATAAACTTTGTTTTTTCTATACTTCGGCTTCCGCCTCCGTATCCCGCATAACAATTATCACCACCAGAGCAGTAGATGGCTCTGTCACAGGTTTGAATAAGCTGGCTCATCATTGAGCAGATCAGACGATCAAAGAAGACAGCGCTTCCTGCCTGCATTAAGAGAACTTTAGTTGGTTTTCGACATGGAAAACCCAGAAATTCCTCCTTCAACTCCTTCACTTTCAACTGATCGTGGCGATGAGGAAGAAGACCACCCGTGGCCCTATTTAGAGTCCATGTTTGCATTTGTCGGAGTGAAAGACAATTCATATAGAATGAAGTGCTTACTCTGCCTCCCGAAAGATTGAATAATTGAAGAAATAATGTCCTTCAAAAATTCACCGTTGAATTAGAAGTTTAAGAAGGGAATAAGCTGTGGAGAAAAAAGCACAGGCAGGGAAGGGGGGGGGGGGGGGGACTTGTTCTGTTTGTTTACAAAAAGTGAAGCTCTGTGTTTTTAGGTGTTCTAAATCACTTTTGTTTTTACATAAGAAATACTTGAATGTGGTCTACTGGCCTTTGAGATCTTTTAGTTGCTCTGACAAGTTGAGGATGAAAAGGAAATGTGCAAGTTCCAAAAAATGACTGCTTGATGCACACTAGTTTAAGAAGGGAATCAGCTGTGGAGAAAAAAAGGCACAATTTGGGTGTTCTTTTCAGAACGTTGTTCCAAACCTGTTTGACACAAAAAAGATATTTAAAATAAACAAAACAATATGATGTCTTTTGACTGCTTTCTTCAATAACTACATACCACAATACTTGTACTTTTACTTTCAGTACTTGAGTAGTACATTTTAAAATAAACTACTTGTAATACTTAAGTATAAAAATGTTAAATACTTTAGTACTTCCACTTTAGTATGGTGCTTAAAGACACTTCAACTTCTACTCCAGTCACTTATTTGATAGAGCACTTGTACTTTTACTCAAGTCTGAGTCTCTAGTACTTTATACAGTGGAACCTCGGGTTACGAACGCCCCGGCATACGTATAATTCAGGTTACGAATCGCAGTTCATAAAAAATGTTGCCTCTAGTTACGAGAAATTTTTTAGGATGCGAGCGTTGCGCACGGAAAAATTGCAGGCAGGTTAGTTTTTTACGTATCGCCACGTGCTCTCGCTGCGCTCTCGTGCTCGTTGCTCTAACAGTGTGGAATTACTGAACTTCAAATACTGTACGTATTCATTATCACCATGCCGCCAACAAAGAAGCCTGATGCAGAAGGTGGAAAGAAGAAAAAAGCCATCACTGTGGAAATGAAGAAGGAGATAATCAAGAAACACCGTGATGGCATGCGTGTTGTTGATATAGCAAGCCATTATAACAGGTCAACATCCACTATCTGCACAATACTAAAAAATAAGGATAAAATAGTTGATCTAGATACTGCAAGAGGTGTTACGATGAATGTTTCGTTGAAGCAACGGCCACGCGCTCTCGAAGAAGTGGAAAAGTTGCTTCTCATTTGGATAACCGAGAAGCAGCGAGTAGGTGATAGTGTAAGTGAAGCCATAATCTGTAAAAAGGCAAGGATGTTGTACGGAGACCTAGTGAATGATTTCTCAGGCACTTCAAGTGATACTACAGAGTTTAAAGCAAGTCGAGGATGGTTCGAGAAGTTCAAGAGAAGAACTGGTATCCATAGCGCTACACGGCACGGCGAAGCAGCGAGCTCTGACGTAGAGGCAGCGGAGAAGTACGTGATCGAGTTCAGGAAGCTTATGGACTCGGAGCAGTATCTTCCACAACAGGTGTTCAACTGTGATGAGACAGGATTGTTTTGAAAGAAAATGCCAAGGAGGACTTTCATCACCCAAAATGAGACAAAGCTGCCTGGACACAAGCCAATGAAAGATCGGCTGACCCTCATGTTTTGCGCTAACGCGAGCGGAGACTTGAAAATTAAGCCTCTTCTTGTTTACACAGCCGAGAATCCACGCGCTTTCAAGAGGTGTAAAGTGCAAAAGGACAGGCTGCCTGTTATGTGGAGATCAAACAGAAGGGCATGGGTAAACGAAGAACTCTGTACCGAGTGGATAAATTCTACCTGTGGTCCTCAAATAAAAAAATATCTTCTAGACAATAATCTGCCACTGAAGAGCTGTGCTCGTTATGGATAATGCTCCTGCTCATACCAAGAGACTTCAGGATAACATCTTGGAAGATTATCAATTTATTAAAATAGTCTACCTTCCTCCTAACACCACGCCTATACTGCAGCCCATGGATCAACAGGTAATCTCTAATTTTAAGAAAGCTGTACACAAAAGGGCTCTTTGAACTTTGCTTTAATGTCACGGAGGAGACGCAACTTACTCTGCAGGAGTTTTGGTCTCACCACTTCGATATTGTGGGGTGTCTTAAACTCATTAATACTGCATGGCTGGGTGTTTTGAAGAGAACGCTGATCTCGGCATGGAGAAAATTATGGCCGGAGTGTGTTCTTGAACGCGACTTCGAGGGATGCGTGAACGAAAAGGAGCCTGTCAAAGAAATCGTGTTCCTAGCAAATCTCTTGGACTTAAAGTGGACGAAAATGACGTGGAAGAACTCGTTGCGGAACATAAAGATCTCACTATTGAAGAACTGAAGGAACTGCATCGACAGCAACACCAACAGCTTGAAGATGCATTAGGGGAAGGAGATGATGAAGAGAAAAGAAACTGACAATGGCAGAAAATCAGGGAACACACTGCAATCTGGTTAAGATTGCAGTCATTTGTAGAGGAAATCACCCTGATAAGGTACTTGCACAGAGGCTATAAACTCTTTTAAATGGTGCTATGTCCTCACTTCAGTGATATTTAAAAAAAGTCACAATAAGCAACTTTTCAATTGAAAGATTCTTTACGAAAGTGGAAAAAAAGCCATCGTAGTGAAACAAGGCAAAGTGAATCAAAAAAAGAAAATTAAGTGATGACAATGATTCGGGTGACAGTCTGCCCGACATTATAATGGAAGGAAATTCTCCTTCCAAACAATAACTCTCCCTCCTCCCGCTTCTACGGACGTCGTCTCCATCTTGCACGCAGCGAGACTTCTAAGGTAAGGTACCATTAAGATTTATTTTTTATATGTTTACATGTTTTTATATGACACGATTTCAATATAACATGTTAAAAGTAAATTAGTGAATATTGGCGTTATTTTTTTTTTTTAAGAAACACTTTTTGGGTGTCCAGAACGAAATTACCGAAGTTTCTATTCATTCTTATGGGAAAAATTTGTATCGGGATACGAGCTTTTCAGGTTAAGAGTAAAGTGCTGGAACCAATTAAACTCGTAACCTGAGGTTCCACTGTACTATTGTTTATGTCCGATCTAATCGCTTGGCTCGGCATTTTTTTGGCTGGTTGTTACAGAGGGCTTTTAAAAATGTGCAATAATCAATATGGGTTAAAAATTATACTGTGATCAATTTCATTTGTTAATATAAGAACATTGTCAGTGAACTCAAATGGCAGCTGGTCTGATCAGAAAGAGAAAAGTGTTGTGGTGTAAAAAGCATTGTGTTGGTTGGGTAGACTTGATGCAGTTTTATTTCTAAACCAGCACAAATGTTGCCTTTAATGACACAAAGAGCCACAACCAGTTCTTACTTTATGCTTCATTTCTTTTTCGCCAGAAGCTGCAATTCACTCTTTCGGAGTGCTCATGCTCATGCCAGTGAATGTTTTTCTCTTGGGTGAGTCTTGCATTTATATGATGGATGATGAGAGCAGGTGTGAACTGCTACAGGAGACGAGGCAGTGCGTTCTACTGTTAGACTGGATACAAAAACTTGCAGCATTTTCTTGGTTTGCAGGAGAAAATCTGTTTTGTTTTGTTGTTTTTTTTAATAAAAGGTTATCAGATTTACTGGATAAATAACATGAATAAATGCAGCCAATGAACATGCAAACTATGGAAACATTTCATATAAACAGAATGTAGAATCACTGAAAGCATTTTAAATGAGATTCATTTGTCTGTTTTGTGTACATACAGGATTCCATTTTTCTAGATTGATATTTGAAGGTAATTTTGTATTAAAATAATATTTTGCAGTGTGTTGTGCTTTAAGTGCTTGGGACTCATGTGTCCAGCTGGTCATGTGATCAGAGTGATGCCTACAGAATACAGTATATGAAATGAGCTCCAAAGACGTTCCTCATAAAATTCAGGTAGAATCAAATCTGCCCCTCTCGAGTGATGGCAAGAGAGTAAACTATGAATACCCTTCTACCGTTCCCCAAATCATCCCCCCACTCCATCACGTGTAAGTAGCACACACTTGCAGTAGGATAGATTCTGTATACCAGAAATTTAAATGATCATGATACAAAGTGTACTGATAATTTAACAACCAATGGCTGTTTCTTCCAGTGTTATAAATCAGTGTTGATATCAGTGTTTTCAAAATCTTTGTATTCCTACAATAAGTGTAGGTACAGCATTACAATTTGATGAGTTTATATCTGATACAGAAATAGCCTTAGCAAGTCTGCCATCTGGTAAAGCACCTGGACCAGGATACGAAAATCTTAGCAAAAACTCTGACCTGCCGTCTGGAGAAAGTTCTGCCTTGTGTTATTTTACCTGACCAGACAGTCTTCATCAAGAAACAGATACTCTTCTTGTAATATTGGGTGCATGTTGAATGTTTATATATAACCCATCTCTATCTTGGAGAAGAACGACAAGGTGCTGGGCAGCAGGACTGTGTACTAATGTCCCTCTCAGACCACCCAGGGACGAAGTCACGGCATGAAGGTAGAAACCATCTCGCCTTTCAAAACCTGCCCAGACCCAAGACCCAACGCCAACAAGAACATCCATCCACAGAGTGAGTCAAAGCCGTCCGATTAGTTTTGTGTTAAGTGCAGTTAAAGATTTTAAAACAGAAAAGAACTATTAATGTTAGCAATATTTACCTTCTGATTAGATGCTAATATGAGATGATTAAAAGTATAATAATATTATATAATATGAGACGATTATTGATGATTTATGTCCTACAAAACTTTACTAAACACACACATTATGTAAAGTAACACATCTCTGTTTTTCTGTTTCAGGTCATTGTGCTGTCAGTCTGCTCCACTGAATTCATCATTTTATTTATTTATTTTCTTTCTTTCTCTTTTTTTACAGAAATTGTTTTATTACTGTAAATAAATATGTAAATAACTAACAGTAATGAAGGTGTTTCATTATTGATCATTCAATAAATTCCCTTTAATACATGAGAACTTTCATTAGAACTGAAAGAGACGGCGCTGTGAAAAGAGAACAGTAATAAAGAGTTGTGTTCGTGAAAACCTGGAAACAGATCATGTAAAATACACGACTCTGACGCAATTTATTTAATGGATGAATAAAATTGATCTAAAATAAATTCAAATATTTAGGCTGTAATACTGCACTGTATTGTATTTATATTTATTGTTTATAATTCTAAATGTATTGATAGATTTATTTTGAAACATTAACTTACTTTGATCAGAAACACAATCATACTTCAAATCAATTAATCAATAAAGTCAATAAAAGAATCCCAAACTGCTGTGTGTCTTGTCCTCGCTATTAATGACGTCATTAGAGCTCCACTACTTCTAATTACCTGCTGTGACAGTAAGCTCCACTACACATCACACTGCCACCTACTGGTCATTTATGATTCTGCAACATTCAACATATGCGCAGGAGCGCTCAGATGTGACGTGGCAGAAGGGCGGGGCTTCACTGTGTGACGTCACAGTAGGACAAGTCTGTATAAGTGAGAAGAGTCAGTATTTCTCATTTCTCTGATCAGTTACTGTGAGTAACGAGACAAAGTTAAGAATGGAACTGGAAGAGATTTTTCAAAGCATAAGAGAAAAGAAATCTAAACAGGCTGCTGAAAAGAAGGAGGCACTGAACACATAGAGAAAGTAGCAGCAGAGTTGGATTCATTTCTTAATCTGATAAAGGAGAAGAGAACACCAGAGACAGAAGAGAAAGACATTCTGGTACAGATGGTACAGGAGCTGGAGGCTACTTTGGCCTCTGAGCGAAAGGACCGGGAACAGGAGATAAATGAGAGAAACGCCACACACCTCCAGAACATCACTAAGCTTCTGTCTCCACTAAAACTCCACGAGGAACAAGATAAAATTGTAGAAAGTGAGAGAGAAAGCTGGGCAAGAGAACAAAAAACAACTGCAGGAACGTGTTGCTCAGCTTGAGGCCACATTAAAAAAGAGAGAAGGAAAGAAGGCAAAACTTGACATGGAGGAGAGGAACAAGTTACAGCTCCAGACCATCACAGAGCTTCAGAATTCCCTGATTTACTGTAAAGAAGAGCAGAAACTGCAAAGAATGAGAGAGAGATTTTGATTAGAGAACGAAGACAACTGGCGGAACAAGTCGCTCAGCTGGAGGCCGTTCTTTAAATATGAGAAAATTATTGGGAGCAAAAAAGAAAGAAGGAAAAGCGAGTCATGAAGCACCGAAGTAAAACTTACAGCCTCAAGACCACCAGGACCCTCCAGGATTCCCTGAATCAACCTGAGGAAAAGAAGTGTGCAGATCATGAAAAGCGATCATTTGAGGAGCGACAGAGAACGACTGGAGCAACGTGTTGCTCAGCTGGAGGCCACTTTGAATTTTGAACAAAATAAATTTGAAAAGGAAAAAAGAGATGATCAAACTAGACATGGAGGAGATGACCACCAGACACTTTCAAACCATCATAGAGCTGCAGGATTCCCTAAATCATTGTGAGGAAGAGAAAATGTATCTAATGAGAGACAGAGAGCGACTGGAGGAACGTGTTGCTCAGCTGGAGGCCACTTCGAATTTGGACAAAATAAATTTGAGAAAGAAAAAGAGAAGGCCAAACTAGACA